>CAJQZM010027141.1:0-13227 GCA_907164665.1 Colias nastes | reverse complement strand
TATATCTATTATACTTTTATTTGTTTTCCTATATTTTCTCAACATCCATCTTTTACACTATTATTCAAAGTTACATCTTTTTTGTTTAGATTTCTTTTAATTCAGATTAGAAATCATTAGGAAGAACAATTTCGGGTAAAGAACTTTAGGTGAGTCAATATAAACCCAACCATTATTCCTTTTTATTTTACTTTAATCCAACATCTGTAACTGTAACTATCCGAAACCAACAGATAGTTCGAAATGATTACGCAAGACATACACCGGGAAGTGCAGATAATATAATAATCCTGTCTCTATAACGGTCAAAGCATGGCAGCGGGGGACTACGGGTAAAAAGTACTTTTAATTCAAGTGTCCGTAGACCCACTGTCATGTCATTCTATAGCAGTGGGTCCACGGGGAAAAAATATTACCCGTAGACCCACCAGTGGGTCATAGCGGGGGGACCACGGGTAATACGCCTTTTAAATCATAACCCTCATTATTGCCACGGTCTAGTCATAATAATAAAACATCACGCTGTGAAAATACGTCATATTATATGAGAAACGATTGATGGCATTGTAATTCCTGCCTCACTTGCCAATAAAATTCCAGGCATGCTTATTTATCTTTAGCTTTTCTATTGTTATCAAACACTACTCACTAGATAATTTGACCTCTAGAGGTGGGTTTCAACGTTCATCATCCATGTGATCACGCGGATGAATTCTATTAATACCCGCGAATTTCGCAGACAGAATACTGCTTTAGGCATAGGAGTCCGCCATTCTTCATAAATTAGGGTCCATTTTCCCTTTTCTTTTGAGCAGTTCCTAGGACCAACTAGAGGAATACCTACTTATTTTTATTTAAATGGAGACTTAGCTGTTAGCTGCTAGTCACATCAGCGTAAAGAGAGGTCCAACGATAGGTTGCCTTTCAGCGAAGCTATAGAGTATCATGGTTTTAGCTCCACAACCGACAACTAACAAGCCATCAAACGAAAGATTCGAGCAATAATCAATACATAATTTAACTTATATTAGTTAATTTTAATTAAATTAAATGCATTCATTTGGCAAACTTATTTAGGTATTATTTCATTACATACCTATACGTAGGCATACCTATGCTAGCGTTAGTCTGTGCCTATGCATAGGTCAACAATTAGTTCATAGCCTACAGATTTAATGCAATTAAATATTAATTGTTACGAAAATGCGTATAACCTTCATTTTAATAAGACGAAGAACGCATTTGGCAAATATCCCTGTTTACTATATCGTCGCCGTAGAAGAGAAATCGAACAACTAGCATTTTTCCAAAATCTAATTTTTTGCATTATATTAAAGTTTAAAGTTGGCCGCATCTTTTGACCTTACCCTCGCTTTGAAATCTCGTTTTGTTCGTAAGATATAAAAAAAAGTAGGGTTCTGTAACAAAAATGAACATTCAATAATGGAAGTATAAATTGAGAAGAAAAATTGAATAACTGACTAATAAATGATTAACTTTCAAGATAAACCCATAAGGTGTTAAATAAAATGCATAATGAGCGTTAATCATTTTCGCCTCGCCGCAAATTCTGAGAATGCAAAAAGAAAGATGTGGCAAAAACAAACAATGTACATTATTTAAAACAAAACACTATTTTTTACGATCGTACGATCGCTGAAACCACAGATTGTGAAACAGACTTTCAGGAACTAAGGGAGCATGGTGAATCGAAAGAAAACGAACAAGGTAGAGCAAATAAAGAAGGCAGAGAAAATGAAGAATCTAAAAAAATGAAGATGCTAAAGACAGCGAAGAAGCAAGAGAAAATCGAGAAGTTGGAGATAATGACCAAGCTAGGGATCATTATCCCATAGGAGCGTTTCATGTAACATTTTTGAATAATTCTCGTTTTATTTTTAAGAAGTTATTTTTGTCATTTTTCTCATTAGGTATAGTACTTTCAATGTCAGTATAAAGTTTTTTGATATCTGTAATAGTTATGGAATAATCGCCTGCGCACACTTTACGATTATACCTGATGGAATTCCAGCCATAGTTCTTAAAACCTGTGCGCTTGAACTTGCTCATGTTTTGACACGCCTCTTTCGCCTTTCGTTGACGACTGGAATAGTACCGAAATCACGGAAACTTGCCAACGTGCAGCCTGTGCCCAAAAAAGGCAGTCGTGCCGATCCTTCCAACTACAGGCCAATTTCAGTCACGTCCATACTCTGTAAGACTATGGAACGTGTACTGAACAGCCGGCTCCTGGCACACCTAGAAGCGAACGACCTCCTCAGTGACCGACAATACGGGTTCCGCCGAAACCGTGGACCGCGGACCTGGGGATCTTCTAGCGTACGCCACCTACATCTGGAGTGAGGCCATCGAGAATCATGGTGAAGCACTTGCTGTCTCCCTTGATATCTCGAAGGCCTTTGATAGGGTTTGGCATGATAGTCTTATTGGCAAGCTTCCATCCTACGGTCTGCCTGCTGGTCTCTGCGCCTGGATCTCAGATTTTTTAAGAGACCGGTCGCTTCGCTTCTAACCGGTCGTCGGCCGTCGACGGCTGCTCGTCCGACCAAATGGCTATAAATGCCGGAGTACCTCAGGGATCAGTTCTTTCCGCAACACTCTTCCTGCTACACATCAACGATCTGCTGAAACCCGGTATCTATGGGTACGCAAACGATAGCACTGTTGTGGAGAGATATGTATCCAACGCGCGAGCCAGTACGGCACAAACTCAGTCTCTACGGGAGGCGATGGTTGATCGCATGAACTTGTCCTTACAGGCGGTCTCCGACTGGGGCGATGCCAATCTGGTCAAGTTCAATGCATCTAAGACCCAGGAGTGTCTATTCTCCGCTAAACGGAGTCCATTCCGCCTGAGTCCGAATTTCCAAGGTGTGTCCGTGCCGATAACTAGCCACCTCGAGCTTCTTGGTATCACCTTAACGCCTACTCTGAACTTTGGTTCTTTCATAGAATCAAAAGCCCAAGTAGCCTCAAAAAAGCTTGGAACTCTGGCGAAGGTGAGACAGTATTTCAGCCCGGTACAGTTGCTCAACCTTTATCAAGCATAAGTCCGATCGTGCATGGATTACTGCTCTCATCTCTGGGACGGTTCCGCCAAGTACCAGCTGGAGGCGCTTAGGCGATAGAGAGGCGTGCCAAGAGGCTCATAAACGACGATGACCTAGTGGCAAAAAACTCCAGAGCCTCGGTCATCGCCGCAGAGTCGCCAGCTTATCGGTCTTCTATCGGATACACTTTGGAGAGTACGATGCGGTACTGCACGATCTTCTTCACGATGAATTATCACACTTTCAAATGTTTTTTTTTTTTATTTTTTATTGAATGTATTTTTTTAGTAATTATCAGTCATTCATATACAAAGATTTATTCAATTTTTTACTTTAGATTATCCGAAAAAATTAGACAAATGTTCTTCATATATTTTATTTGCAGAAGAATAATTGAACAATGTTAATTATCATTTCGATTTAAAACTGATTGTCTTTAACTCACACGGACAAAACTGAACAACTAACTTAATAAAGTAGATAACTACATGTAAGTTCCGAAATCTCGTTGGAGCAAAATTAGATAACTTTTATATTATTTCTTAAATATTAAGGTAACATGATATCGGGTTTACAATAACCTAAAAACATGCATAACTAACCCTTTAATAACATATAAAAAAACCTACAGTAAAAATGTTAACAGTAAAATATTTATTTCGGTTTTTGTGAAAAAAATACACTAAATCAGCTTTTTCTCGTAAAAACAGTTTTGTTAGTTATCTAATTTCTCTTCTACGGCGACGATATTATGTAGTAGTTATACATTATAGCAATGGCAGAAATGAAAATTCCTGAGTAACTATAATTAGCTTAGATCATTACTTAATGATCTAAGATAATTAGCGATCATTTAATTTTTTTGGAATAAAAATAAGAATAGTGATTTTCTACCTATATCTATACTAATATTATAAAGCTGAAGAGTTTGTTTGTTTGTTTGAACGTGCTATTCTCGGGAACTACTGATCCGATTTGAAAAATTCTTTCGGTGTTAGATAGCCCATTTATCGAGGAAGGTTATAGGCTATATATCATCACGCTACGACCAACAGGAGTGGAGCCACGGGGGTGAAACCGCGCGGAGCAGCTAGTTGTATAATATGTATAATCTTAACTTCTAGTACTTACTACATTAATGCTTTAGTTTTAACTTTTAACCAGTCGCTAGCCTCGTCTCCGCCTGGGTAGGTTTCTTTTTTGTAAGTTTTTAAAGCTTGACATTTCTATAAACAACCAAACAATTCCTGGACACATCTAGAAAAGCCTCTGCATCAGTATGCTCTACAACATTGTATACAAATGTTTGTAGTTGCAGGCTTATCTAAAAATAAATTACACGTATCGCTAACTGCGTTCAACAGTCAACTATCGCGGGAGACAGTCTGTTGTTCGACGCCATACTGTACGCTTGTCAGAATGCTAGTGAAATTCGCTTTCCCGATGCTTCCCGCGTACCACGACCGCGACGTGGATATGCTTAGGAGCAAAGTGAGCAAAGAGTTCAATAGTTTTGCTACGGAATGTGTGCTGCCACGGCGTCCTAAACGTAACCTGTCTCCGCTACCTGAAGATAAGGAGTGCAGTAACACGGACATGCGGAAGAATAGCCGGCTAGTGCACCGGCGGCGCCGGCAGCGGCGTCAATGCCTCCCAGTGCTGCCTGAATACGACGAATGTTGAAGTGTTTTGAAGTGAAGGAATTATCCCACCGATTGCGGTCTCGATATCATAATGATTTGCATCGGCACACGCGCACGCTCATATTTCTAGATTACGTATTTCTAGGCGGTGAGTTGTGCGACGATATGGAAACTAGGTCGTATTGTATGTAAATATTGATGAGCCTAGTCATAGTTTATTGTGTAGAGGAATGCATTGTTTTATTGAACGAAGATTATAAAATGAATGTTGATGTCCATAAAAATGGATTGTTTTCTTATATCTGTAGATAATATTGTCTTCTTTTATGTAGTTTTTACAATGTAATAATTAATGTATCTTTAACATTTTAATATCTGTGGTTTTTTAAATGTATTTTATCATTTGTATATTTAGAAAAATTATTCATGCATGGTGATAACTGATAAATAATTGTTTGTTGGTACCTATATCATATCTAAATCCAAAGGATTATATTATTATAGATATTCAGGATTATCGATTCTTGGAAAAGCAAAGTGTATACGTAGGTTATCTTCAGAAAAGCTGTACGATAATAATAATTATCGCTTGGGTAATTTGTTAGATTGAATTTTGAGAAATATGGACACATGATGGAATTTTTCTAGTTTATATAATTAGCTAATTAGAAAAGTATTGTTACTATTATTATCTACTAAGCTAATTATTATAACGTGTCGGTTAGTAATTTTATGTAATTAAACTAATTAATGAAGAGAAGAAGAGAAGCACATTTTAAGAAGATTTTATTAGATTTACTTACCTATTACTTTTTTGGCGGGAAAACTATATTGACTACTCTCCAGTCATAGATTTTTCTAAAATATTGTTCTAGCACGTAGCAGCACATTTATTTAGCAGCAGTATTTATTAATTAATATTAATAGGTAATTAATAACAAATGTCTATTAATTTGCACTATATTGGGGCACATTATGTAAATGCATAATTCCTTATTTTAATAATTAAATGTCTTGTCTGTGATAATTTAGTTCTCTATTATCAGTAGTGAGAGAATAGAATACCTATGTTGTATTTTTATAATCTAAATGTTTCTTTAAATATAATGTTGTAGCGAAGGTTTCTGGTTTTATTTTCCAATAATCATCTTAGGTATTTTAAACCCAATTATTACCCACGTAAGTATTATCCTATAGTATTCATCAGCGGTGATACAAAGAATTTAAAAACAAATAGGTAATGTCTTTAAAAGCATTTTACAAGACGCTTAATTAATAATTACATTATTCAAACCGAATCCATAATATAATATACACCTCGTTATAAAAACATATACTTAGAACAATAAAATTATCAAGTACCTACCTATAAAATGCATTTAACATATTTTATCATAGCACTCCATTATCCAACAAGCTATTTTTAACGTTTGTCCTTGAATCGTAATGAACGTATGGAAAGTATCTCATTAAATTATTTTATGTATGAAAATTTGGAAAATAACAACATGCCGTAAACAATAACAGGTTTTCGCAGCACAGATAAAATAAAAATTGAAAAGACATGGTATTTACTATTTATGAAATAAAACTAACTTAAGTAGGTAACTATAATTTATTAATATTAAAAATTGCACAATTTTCTGAATCATATTTAACTTTTTATCTTATCTAATTTATTATCTATATTTTAAACGATATTTTTTTTCATATGCATTATTATTGCATTGCAACTGTTGCAATGCAATAATAATAGTGCGTTTAGTTATCTTTGTTGTTTGTTTTATCTGTGCTAATCTATTTGGCGCCATAAATTATTCATTCCTTTTCTTCTAAAGTTATAAGTATTTATTGTACATATCGATTTATTCTATTGATAACTAATCATTGTTTAAATTTCGAAGAAATTTTTAATATACCTTGTGAACGTGAAATAAAAGCAACTGGTAATTTGGAAAAAGTGTTTCAATATATTTCCATGGTGGCGGAGAGAGCGTAAGCATTCATTGGATTGTGTAAGTTTGAAAAAGAGACGAAAATTAAACGATACATTAAGGTTCCTACTAAAATAACAGCTGATAAGTAAGTACTAAGACTAAAGACTATTTATCCTTTTTTCGAGATTACGCAAATTAAATAAAACCAGTCACAATCCAAATACACGATACAAGACGCAAATCAATTATGTAAACATTGGTTTTCCAATTAATTAGAAACAAGTTTCTAAGTCACACCTATCGTGTTATGTATTTAATAACACCCGAATCTGTTTACATTGTATATTAGCACATCTCAAATGTCATTTACATAGAAATCTATTTGCAATTAAAGCTTGTAAGGTGTAGATTACTATGCTAAGGAGCAATGACCTCACTGTGTCATTGTTGATGAGTGATGACTATCCATATCCCATCTTAGGGATAGATATTCAAATTTCAAGATCAAATAAGGATTCAGACTGATTCAGACTATGTTAGAAAACTCGATAGTGCGAAAATAATTGTCGTACTGTGGATAAGAGGATTACCTAATTCTTACTTATAAATTGGTGTATTTGTGTTTTGTGTGTGTGTGTGTCTATATCAGATTATTTCTCTTGATTATTCACAATTATTTGAATGTAAAAGCTCATTTTGTAATGTTTTTAAGTAATATTTAAATTATTTTGATAGCTTTTGATCAAAAAAGTTAGTACCTATTTCAGCTTTCCATGCACGTAGGCACAGTTTAATAAAATAAAACAAAATAGTCTCTCAAATAGTGAAATTTGACAATTAATTATCATGTGCCCTTTTCTCCTGTTTTCGGCATCTCTGTTGACATTCACGTGTATTTCCGAAATATATAATACCTACGTAATGTATGTTTGTCACGTTATACCGTCCCACGTGCCTTTACATTCGCAGGGTTGGTATTACGACATTCATGATCGACCTTGAATATCTATTGTCTTTTCGTGAATGGCACATTTATAGCGACTTTCCTGCGAAAAAAGGTCAATTGTGTCCTAACTACTTAACTATATAAAAGTGCTAAAAAATTTCAAATAATAAATTATTTCTATGAGTCGAAGTCGGTGTTTCAATCGAAGTCGGTGTTTCACTAATTACGAAAGTTATTTAAAAATTGATTAGATTTTCAATTTGTTTAGCACTAGTGTGGGCTTGAGTTATGAATTAATAATTAAGTAAACGGATATAAACCCCGCATCACATTTTTGCAATTTAAAAATTTTCTTATGAATTGATCTTCGGGCAAAGATATCCTTATGGGCAATGTTGGCATATTTCATGGTACACTAGAAAATCATAACCGCTTTTCTTGCAGTCGGGTAATAAATAATAAACGTGACACCATTAAGGTTGCCGTACATTAAACGTTTGAGTATGAACCGGGCATGTCTTAATTAATTTGGCAAATAAACCAGTTATTATATAATCAGTGGAATTACTACTGTTACACTTCTTTTGGCTTAATGTTTAACACGTTCGCTGCATTACGAGATCTATCAGATCCCTTGCAGGACTTTTGTTTTGTGCGTTGAATATAATCGTGTTTTTTCACTCCTTGCGGGAGGATCTAACTTGTAAAGGTCTTTAAGTATGAGTAGGACAAATATACATATTTGCTTCCTACTTAAAGCTGAGTTCAATAACATTAAAAAATAAATTAGAGATGGATTAGGTCCCTAACGCACAGTACTGTAATTATATTCATTCCTTGCGTTAAGAGATATGTCGGTACTCGTGGAATCGTAGGCCTCGTAGACGCAAGAGAGGGAGGGTAGGCGGCGCGGGCGCTGCGTGATTCGGTTTAGTGTTGTCCTAGCATCGATGTGGGAGCTCGCTCGTTTTGGAAATAATTCTCGCGTATCTAGGTGTTGATTATTTTTTATAAACTAATGAGTTCTTTTAAAAGAAAAAAGTGTCTAAATCTATTTATTTTGGTGAGATTTCTAACAAACTCAAACTCAAACATTTATTTATTCAATTAGACTTCTTCTACAAGCACTTTTGAAACGTCATTACATATTTTTAACATTTACCACCGATTCGGAAAGCAGTATATCTACGGAGAAGAACAAAAAATCAAAGCCGGAATATACTGCTGCATCGTCCAGTATAATAAAAAATTTTGAAAATGTTCGGAAAACGAATTGTTACCATATGCGCGCAATGCAAGCAATCAATGTGCTTACCATGTTTTAATAAAAAACACTTTGCATAATTAATAAAACTATTTCAATCGACAACTGGTATATTATTTTATTCCCATCACTACTTACTACACATATCGAACTATCTTCGGTTGCGGTACGAGATACAATCGATATCTAATTTTTTTTTGGTATTTGTAGTTTATTCGAATGTCATAACTGCGTGCGAACCTAGCAAAATATAAAACAATAGACTATCTTTCATCCACAAAAACTTCAAAGTATATGTCATTGTTTTCTGGAAGATATAAATTATTTTCAAAACTGTATCTTTAGGAGACTGATTAGGTCTCAAACGCACCAAAGGGTTGGTAAGTTTCGAGATCTTTTAGGTCTCCAAAGCACCAGCTGAAAGTTCTTTGATAATGATGGCGCAGTGAACGTGTTAATGTAATGTAAGGCAAGTTAATGAAGTGTATATGTATAATTAACTACCTACCTACTAAATATTGAGTACTATGTTAAATAATGATCATAAAAACGTGTGTACCTAAGGTGTGTACAAATATGGAATTAATATGTATAGATAGCAAATGTAGAGTATCCACAATTATATTTTATTATGATCTTATTTTATTTTTTTATAACTTATATTAATTGTATATTTTGTGATGTTTTTATTTATTAAAAACACAGCAAACACCGAGGATTTCTATACGTTATGCGCGTAATTGGAAGATTCATCACCAAGAGCATTACAATGAACAAATGAATGAGGTAAGTAATATTTTTGAAATACTTAATTTATAAGTAAGTAAAAAGAAATAAATAATACAAAATGTAATGTACAATTTTTTAATTTATATAATTTTATAACCTAGGTAAGTAAGCGTGAAGCAGCAGCAAAGTTACAACTTTGTTATCAAGTTATACTTCAGTCACTTTCTAACTAAAGCAAAAGCAAAAGTTACTATCCTAGTTTCACCCTAAATAGATTTGCGAAAGTAAAATGACATACTACGAAAATATACGTGTAACACTTTCTATCTCAAATGTTCAACCTTTTTTGCTGTCCTAAATTTATAGATTAGGTAGGTACCTCGTAATTTTTCACAAGCCAACTTTGTCTGACCTGTGGGCTGACCAAACATTATTCTAAGCTTTCAAAACAACAAGATGTTCCAATTCGCAGATGTAATTTAGAAGCTTTCTTTCCTGAATCCTAATAAATGGTACAAAAAAATATTTCTCTATGGACATAATAAGTAACTGAATCATCGTTTTCAAGTCGTTTTCACTGTTATGTAATGAGTTCTAACTATGACAAATTAATTCATTATACTGAATACTATCGATAAACATCTCTTCAGCTCTTCTGAATAAATTTGAGGAAATATACATACATATACAGGAGTGAAAGTTATTTAAATAAATAATTATTATTAAAATTGTCCGTTCCAAATTCTGTCATATCAGTACAGAACTCCCAAGATATATATTCAATCTCTCACATATTTCGCCCATACAAATTAATCTTCAAGAAAATGCCAGCCTTGTTTAATTATTACCTGTTAAGTGTACAGTGTAGGTGTATAATTCTTTAAAACAATCGGCCATTGAGGATCAGTATCGGAACAACATCGGATGTTTGGCAAGGCACGTGCTACGGTCACCATGTTGGATGCAACTGTGACTGCTATTATAAATAGCTGTTTAAATTGACTTCATTTATGATAATGGTTGCCTGGTTGTGCAGTTGATTGTGCTAGTGTTGTTAGTTACTTCCGCTGCTTTGTTTTGTCATATTGTAGTATGGGTGGCGGATTTTATATTTAGAAAAGATTTTATAATCAAATTTGGAATTAACCCTACAGTAGTCGCGTATCTAAAAGTGACCTATGAGGTCGCGTGGTCTACATGGGTAGTTAAACCATTTTTTAAACAAAAAAAATTCACAAATAAATTAAAAAGTCTTTTAATTTATTTATAAATCTTCATGACTAAATATTTTCTATTTAAAATAATCTACATAACATACAATCCATATCTTTTATGATTAGAAATAACAACTACAACAAAAAGTACCTCTTTTTTAGTCGTAAGTCGTAACATCACATAATTAATATCATTTTGTGAGATCAAAAAAAAATATGTACATAAAAACCCTAGTCTAATCAGTATTTTGCAAACAAAATAAGCATACAAAGCTCTTAAAATATCTCCAATATTTCAATATCATCTTCGGCATGATAGATACGTTTGGAATGTCTCCAGTTTATAGAGACTTACGATAGGATTATTGGAATTTTAGTTAAATTCTCAGTAGCTGCCTGGAAACAGGAATTTTGCTGTAATAAATAAGGTAAATAGACTTTTTGGACATATTATGTGTCTATACAGTGTACATTGTGTGTCTTCAGCTTTTGATCGGTTATAAGACGTTTTTGGTGAAGTTTTTTACTATAAATTTTTGGCGCTCATTTCACAGTTTAGCTTTTATTGATGGTATCAAAACTTTAGTTTATGACTTTACGTCTATGTGGTTTTTGTTCACGTTGTTGTTTCGTGCCTAATAAACATTTTAAATTTTGAATACGACCGGTCATAAACCTGGTGGTAGCCATTTAAATATACTTTATTCATACAATTACAGGTCCAGTAGCGGATAAATGCGAAGCAAGTTCTATTATTAGCTATTCTAGCTTTCGCCGACGACTTGCAAGTTGCAATCCTTTCGGATTTATTTATAAAATTCAAGGATATAAATAAGGTTATTTTTCATATAAAACATTTGAAGGTACTTTCCTAAAAATGTAAGTATTAATCGTATCACACAATATTATTAGTGTGGGCGGAGAAAGGGTACGTAGTGTAACTATTTATTTATCCGTGACTGTGCCTATTTTTTTTTATTTTTTTTTATTTTTTTTTATAGTGGAGAATGCATTTAGGCATACCCAGAGCGGTCGGGGAAAGGGATCTGGGTTATGTCGGACTCACCCTGCAGAATGCAGGGACCTACCGACTAAACTCCACTGTGTTCCACCGTGCCGCTGTATTGACGGAGCCGCGGGTATTCGTTAGAACGCATCCGCAGACCCGTCAGCGGCAGCCTATCTCTAGGCCCAACGCGACTTAGAGCTGTGGCGGGAGGCCGCAAGCTCTACCTTCCTGGGGGGCGGCGTGAACGGAACACCGAACACTTCTCACGCCGCCTCTCCACACCGGATGATGGATTATGTTCCCGTTCCACCATCCGGCGCCCATCATCAAGGAGGCAAGTACAGATCTTGTTATACTGATTCAATTAATTGAATTCAAAAAAAGATGGAATAATAGACTTACAATATAACTTTATACAACACTAGCTTTTCCTCGCGGTTTCACCCGCATTGCTCCGCTCCTGTTGGTCTTAGCGTGATAATATACAGCCTTCCTCGATAAATGGGCTATCTAACATCGAAATAATTTTTCTAATCGGACCAGTAGTTCCTGAGATTAGCACGTTCAAACAAACAAACTCTTTTAGCTTTATAATATTAGTATAGATTTAAGTAACGACCACTTTCAGTACTAATATTTTCCGTTAAAATTTTGTAACATATTTTCCACTATGCTCGTTTCCAAATCGAAAAAAAAAACAAACTACACACCCCAGGAATGAATCACACTTTGGTGTTAACAATAACATTCGTGATGTTAATGCCAAATATTGTGACTGAGGAAGTACGAGGGCAGTCCCAAAAGTAGCCGACCTAACCAAGAAAAAACAAAAAATATGGAGTAAATTATATTTATTTCTCTACATAGCTTCCTTGTAGTCCTTTACACTTTTCCCAGCGGTGCTCTATAGCTTCAATGCCGCGTCTGTAGTAGGAACCGTCGAGCTCTTCAAAATAGGCATTAACCGTAGACTCAACATCTTCATTGCTTACAAATCTTTTCCCACCGAGCCATTTTTTTTAAGTTTGGGAACAGAAAATAATCAGATGGGGCCAAATCTGGTGAATAAGGTGCATGAGGTAGCAATTCAAACTTTAATTCTTCGATTTTAGCCATCGCAATGCCGGAGGTGTGGACTGGCGCGTTGTCCCGATGAAACAAAACTTTTTTCTTTGATAGATGAGGCCGTTTTATCTTTATTTCTTCACTTAGACGCTGCAACAAGTTTGCGTAATACTCGCCGTTGATGGTTTTTCCTCTTGGTAGATAATCTATGAAGATTATCCCACGAGCGTCCCAGAAAACCGATGACTTTTCCTGCCGATGGAACCGTTTTTGCCTTCTTTGGGGCCGATTCTCCCCTTGCAGTCCATTGCTTTGACTGTTCTTTCGTCTCCGGTGTGAAATAATGAAC
>CAJQZM010027134.1:0-13830 GCA_907164665.1 Colias nastes | reverse complement strand
CGGAGCGCCGCCCGGACCAGCGTGTGTATAATTTAGTTGCGGCCCGGCAGCCGGACAGTTGCTGCTCGTATTGTAGGGCCTCTGGTCACGGTGTAGTTTATTGTTATAAGTTTTTGGCATTACGTTTTCAGGCGCGACGTAATATTGTGCGACAGCGTAGGTGGTGTTACGGTTGCTTAGGCTCTCACCTCGTGTCGCAATGCAGTTTTTCTCGACCGTGCAAGCAGTGTGGTGGTAATCACCACTCTTTACTTTGTGGCAACAGGAACGGGACGCCCCCGCCGGCTGCTCCGGCGCAGGGCGCTGTTGCTAACAATCGATTGGGAGTTAAAAATGTTGATAATCAATGGGCAGGTGGTGTTCAGGTTAATAGACCTCGAGTTTCTAGTCACGCTTACAGGCGCGGTGGCAGAAAGGATAATTCGAATTGTCGGAGCCAGGCACGTCCCCCCATGGGCGGGGGTGATAGTAGACGTCATGTATATCGGACACCGGATGTGTCACGACCATTTAGGGCCCGGGGCCCTAGGGGCCCTGGGGGGCCCAATGTATCTCGGGTTGCTGCTGATCAGCAACGATCTGATTCTATCAATCCTTTGCAGTATTCGGAGTGGCCTCGCTTAGGACAGCGAGGATCCCAGCGAGATTATTGACTCGAACACACGCCGTCTCCATCTAAGTCTTCGACCTCTCCTGTTACTGTTTTGTTGCCCACCGCTCAGGTTTGCGTCGCCTCCCCATCGGGTGAGCAGGTTGCGGCGCGAGCGATTTTGGATTCTGGTGCACAGGGGAGTTTGGTGTCGAGAAGTTTAGTGGAGCGGTTGCGGTTGCGTGTTGTTCCTGCCGCTAATAGTATTTTTGGTGTAGGCGGAGTTAAGGTGTCCGGTTTGGTGGGACAGGTCTCACTCACCTTCTCTCCTCTTAAATATTCTTTTCCTCGTGTTTCAACGTCTGCTGTTGTTTTAGACAATGTTATGGGAAAACATCCACTTGTTAAATTGCCATCGGAGGTATTTGATCTTGCAACTCATTTGAATTTAGCTGATGCCAAATTTAATATTCCAGGTCCAGTTGATTTGCTACTCGGTGCAGATGTTTTGGGAATGCTACGGTTTGGAAAATGCATTCATCTGCAACGTGGAGGGTTAGTAGCTGTTTCAACAGACCTTGGTGATGTCATCATGGGCCCTGTATTTTCATTATGTGTTTTTAGTGAAGAGGATGGTAACTTGAATGTAGGACTCTCTCTCGCTGAAGCGGTTCAGCGTTTTTGGGAAGTTGAGGAGCCCCCTACAGCACGCCGTGATAACCCAGAGCATCTGGAATGTGAGCTGTTCTTCCAGAATAATACAGGTCGTCTCTGTTCGGGTAGGTTTGTCACGAGGTTACCTTTTCTACCGTCTCGTCCTCCATTAGGTCAGTCTAGAATGCTAGCTGAAAAAAGGTTAGCATCTATGGAGCGACGTATGAAGAGGGATTCGGCGTTTCGTACTAAGTATGTTGAGTTTATGCAAGAATATTTAGAGCTCGGTCATATGTCTGTTTCTAATTTTGATTGGAGGTCGCAGGAGCACTACTTTATTCCACATCATGCGGTTTTTAAGGGTGGTAAAATAAGAGTAGTTTTTGATGGCTCTGCGCCCAGCTCTAATGGTGTATCATTAAATCAATGTTTGCATTCGGGTCCTAAGTTGCATCGAGATATTGGTGATATTTTAACAAATTTTCGTAGGCATCAGGTTGTGTTTGTTGCGGATATTAAAATGATGTTTAGGCAGACTGTTATTCATCCAGAAGATCGTCGTTATCAGTTGATTTTGTGGCGAGAAAAGGAATCAGATCCTATTTCGGTTTTTGAGTTAAATACTAATACGTATGGACTTAGGTCGAGTCCTTTTATAGCTATTCGTTCTTTATTAGAGTTGGCAGAACGAGAGCATCTGCGTTTTCCTAGAGCTGCTAATGTTTTAACTAGTGATGTATTTGTTGATGATATCTGCACCGGTGCTGCTAATGAAAGGGAAGCGTTGATACTGCGCGATGAGCTTATTGATATTCTCAAGGCGGGTGGTTATGAATTGAGGAAATGGTTGTCGAATTCGCAAGCTGTTCTTGCAGGTTTACCTGAAGACCACCAACAGGATCCTTATATTTTTCAGAATACGGATAATCCGGACGCCATCGCTGTTTTAGGGGTTCAGTATCAACCTATTTCAGATGTATTTATATTTCGAGTTCAAGATTTGGATGTTGTTAAAACATGGACGAAGCGTACCGTACTTTCGACTGTTGCTAGGATATATGATCCTAATGGTTGGTTGGCTCCAGTCGTGTTTTTGGCAAAGTGCTTTATACAAAAGCTTTGGTTACAGGGATTGACATGGGACGCCCCATTGGTGGGTGATTTGTTAAACGTTTGGATTAAATTTGTTTCGTCCCTCCCTGATATTGAATTTGTTAGAATAGATAGGTCGTTACTACCATCGGGTAAATGCGTAGTAGATATTCATGGTTTTTGTGATGCTTCAGAGAGCGGTTTCGCTGCTGCAGTCTATGTTCGTACGGTTAATAAATCAGGTGTTGTAGCGGTTAAGCTTATTATGGCTAAGAGTAAAGTAGCTCCAGTAAGAACGCGATTAACTATTCCTAAATTGGAACTATCAGGTGCTGTACTTTTGACTCGTCTCCTTAATCACGTTAAATCGACGCTAGGTCAAAATATTAATATTAGAAGGATGTTCGCTTGGACTGATAGTCAGATTGTTCTTGCATGGTTGCAAGCATCAGTTCATGCTTTAGAAGTTTTTGTTGCGAATCGGGTTTCGCAAATTCAGCAATCGGTTGCTAATCTTGAATGGAGACATGTGCCAGGGGATATTAATCCCGCTGATTGTGCATCTCGCGGTTGTGAGGCTCCAGTTTTATTGAATCATTCGTTGTGGTGGGGTCCCGGTTGGCTGCTCCAACCAGAGAATTGTTGGCCTCAAGCTTCTATTAAGCTTATTGAGCCTCTCCCGTGCTTGAAGGTCCTTTCGGTTATAAAGGAGCCTGCACAGAATTTCGATTTTTTGTTAACGCGGTTCAGTTCTTTAGATAAACTGTTGGGTGTAACCGCTTGGATACGTAGGTTTGTTTTCAATTTGAGGAATAAATCCAATAGGAATTGCTCCAAGGTGTTATGTCCGGATGAACGGAAGGAAGCGTTGTTGTTTTGGATTCGGTATATTCAAGCGAAGGAATTTGATGCAGTACTTACAAGTCTGAAAGAGGGACAGAGTAAATTGAAGGGTGCTGTTGCTCGTTTGAATCCGTTTATAGATGATCGCGGTTTGTTACGTGTTGGTGGAAGATTACGCCATTCTAATTTGTCTTTTGGTCATAGACATCCGCTTCTTCTTCCCAAGAATAACCCCCTTGGAGAATTGATCATCAGGGATAGGCATGAAAGAAATGCTCATGCTGGTTTAAATACACTTCTAGCTATCCTACATCAGGAGTTTTGGATTTTGTCAGCTAGACGAGCGATTCGTAATGTTATATTTAAGTGTATTCCTTGTTATAAACTTAAGGCGGCTATTGTTCAGCCGCAAATGGGAGATTTGCCTCCAGATCGAATATCAGCCTCTAGACCCTTTTCAGGTGTGGGTACAGATTTTGCTGGTCCATTTTCGGTTAAGGTTTCATCGTTACGGAATGCTAAGATAGTTAAAGCCTACCTGTGCGTTTTTGTTTGCCTCGTTACTAAGGCCGTACATTTGGAGGTAGTGTCTTCTCTTAGCACTGAAGCCTTTATTGCTTGTTTGTCCCGTTTTGTCAGTCGTCGTGGGTTACCGAGTTTGATTCGGTCCGACTGCGGTACAAACTTTAAGGGAGGCGATCGTTATATTTCTGATGTGTATAAATTTTTATCTGAAAATCAAGTTTCGGTTGAGAATTCCCTTTCCCGTCGTGGAATCAAATGGCAGTTTAGCCCTCCTGCTTATCCCTCGTGGGGTGGGATATTTGAAGCAGTAGTTAAGGTGGCTAAAACTCATCTTCGTCGAGTTATAGGTGAAACGGTTCTCACCTTTGAAGAGTTAGCAACGGTATTTTGTAAAATTGAAGCTGTACTTAATTCCAGGCCACTGTGTCCTATTTCATCGGACCCAAATGACTTGGAGGTTTTGACTCCAGGACATTTTTTGATTGGGGGTCCACTTAATGCGCTCCCTGAATATCCATTTGAGGATACTCCGGTTAATCGGCTCTCACGTTTTGAACTGCTGCAACAACTTTCTCAGAGTTTTTGGAAACGGTTTAATTTAGAATATCTTCATTTGTTGCAGCAGCGTGTTCGCTGGACAGGTAAAACGGATCCACCAAAGGTCGGTGACCTCGTCCTAGTTAAGGAGATGAATATGCCCCCACTGTCTTGGAGACGTGGTCGAATTTTGCGGCTATTCCTAGGCGCGGACGGTATTCCGCGAGTTGCAGAGGTCCTGGTAGGAAATTCTGTCCTTAAAAGAGCTGTTGCGGGCTTATCGCGGCTGCCCGTTATGTAGGTTCTATCCTTATCCTCTGGTTTTGGACTCAGTCAGGTTTTGCCTGACTGGGACGGGGGAATGTTCGGAATAGATAAAATAATTAAATGGTAACCCTGATATCGGAAACGCGATGTATTCATTTGGTGCGGAGCCGCGTTCGTTTCCGGCTATTGTTCTTGTTATTCGCTTGGTGAGAGCGCGGCATTCACATTAATTATTGTCAGTCTACCGACCGCATCGGGTGCGGAAAGTCGTGTATCGTTGTCTATCGGAGTCCGCCAACCGCGCCGCTCGTGTATTTAGTGTTATTATCGGCCGCCTCGGAAGTTATTTACGCGCGCATCGGAGCGTGTCGTCGATTGTTTTACGTGCTGAACACGTAGTAAATTAGTGAATCAGCCCGCGGAATTGTTAATTGTACTTTTTATTGATATTGGTAATCACGCGCTGACCGCGAGTTTATGTGACAAGTGAGGTGTCATGGCGGCGTCGTGTGCCTGGCAGTAGTGGTGACTATACACATTAGATTGTCTCTTTTCTTTTTATTTTATCTTATGTAATTTAAATTATTCCCGTAATTATAGTTTTTCCTCCCCAAAGGGTACCCTATTGTTTTGACAAATTGACTGACCGACACACCACATATTTATGGAAGCAGCGCACGAGACTTCAGGTATGTACTCACGATGCATTCAACTATTGTATGGTAGCAGAGTAAAATAAATAACAAACAGTATGTATGTATGTATGGTTTTCACGCATAAACTACTGGACCGATTTTGATGAAATTTGGCACAGACAATCTTTAGACCCTGAGAAAGAACATAGGCTACCTTTTATTGCGAAATATGTACCACGGGCGAAGCCGGGGCGGACCGCTAGTAATAAATATACATAATAGAAAATAAACGGCACCTGTTTATTCAAGAAGGTTTTTCAACTTGCATTTAAAAACATATTTATTATATAGATAATAAATAACTCATCATTTAACATAGAGCTAAATCAAATTGTAATATATGACAATATAATATATTTAACTCGTGTAAAAGACTAGCCGCTGTTCCTGGCTTCGAATAGGTCAAACCAAGCTTCAAAATATTATACTAGCGGTCCGCCTCGGCTTTGCCCGTGGTACATGTCGGTTTACGTTTTCTCTAAATAAGAACCATCCCCGTACTTCAAATAATATTAAAACAAACATACAGATGAAGCTAATAAAGCGTGTTAAAAAAGAATTAACGAAATCGGTTCAGCCGTTCTCGAGTTATGCGCTTACCAACACATTTTGCGATTAATTTTTATATTTTAGGTATTTGTAGCAAAGACAGTAAGAATAATGTGGTGAAAGGATATGTAAAATCAGTTTGAGTTTACCAAAAAAGACATAATTAATTAGGTACCTATATAAAAAAAATCTTCTCTTAATTTGGTGCGTGATACTAATATTAGTATAGAATGTCTATTTTTCAGCAATTAGACATTCTATACTAATATTTTATAATAACTAGTAGGATATTTGTGGAATAATACACAACACAACATAATATTATAACATAACAATTTTTTTTTTATCCAACACAAACGATGCGACTTGAGAGTTGAAACACAGCTTCAAGGAATTTTTAAATGGCGGATTTTATTTAAGAATTGCGTTTAATTAATTACAAATAATTTATCACTATTTAATATGTATTAAATTATTTAAGGATAGAGATTACGATTATTGTGTTTGTGTTTTCATATCCACTTCATATATTGAAAAACTATGATTCAGTATTTGAAAAGCATTCCATTCTGTATGTTCATAACACAATTATACAGAAAATATCTAAAATCTTGATAAAGTCTTGTTGTAAGTGTTTAAATAAAGCACTTGAACACTTGAAGTGCCTTGAGCACTAGCCTCGGTCTTCATTTCCTAACAATACCTTGAATATGATTTAATTATTTTAATCGTGAAATCTTAGTTTTTTCTATCCAAAATTCCTCATTACTTGTGTACGTTTTTGTTAGTTGTAAGTTATTTCAATGTTATGAAAAGAGGAAGATTGTGTGCTTCTTAATCGTTGTAGAGAAGTTTAAAATATTTTAATTTTTAAGCTATACAACAACCGCGATTTCCTAATTTAGAAGCGCTCAGAGCTACATATATAGTCTATTAAGTATATTAATATTATCTATTTACTTACTATGAATTTCAAAAAAACTGGCATGAAACCAAAATTAATACTTACAAATACTTACTTCTTTAAGAAGTTTACAAACACAACCAAAGGGAGATTTTTTTCTGTATTTTTTTAAATATGACTATGAGTTGCATATAAATTAAAAAACAGACAGACAGACAACGAAGTGATTTTTTTAGATTCGGAACCCTTAAAATATATAAATATGGTTCCAAAAACATTTCACACCGAACCCTAAACTCGATGCCTTGCATCTAATCAGAGACAA
The DNA here is from genome assembly GCA_907164665.1 of Colias nastes. NCBI lineage: Eukaryota > Metazoa > Arthropoda > Insecta > Lepidoptera > Pieridae > Colias > Colias nastes. The sequence continues at coordinate 6,850 of CAJQZM010027134.1, read as the reverse complement.
TTGATTGTCCTATGACGTGTTGGCACGTGTGTGTTATTGTTCTTCCTTGAGAAAATCCAATAAAATGACCCTAATATAAAAAGCAGATAAACACTCCAAAAAATAGAGAAATACTTAAGTAAAAATAAAAATGTGAAACATGGGACAGGTAGCTATTTTGATTAAGCTCATATATAAGTAGTTTCATATTTAAATGATATTTATAGAGTTTAAATAACAGGCGACAAAAACTGAAATATTATGGAAATACTGACCAAAGACCCAGATGATACGCCATACACGTGATTAAAAAAATTGTGTATTTTTTTTAATCCTCTTACAATCTCAATAATAATAACAAAACACATCCGTAATTATTTATCATTGCGGATGTTTGAAAATTGCAAAATAATCCATTCTCGTTTGTCATTCTGTTTTCTGGTGCATAAAATTTTGGCTAATTAAATTCATAACACAATAACAATTCTATTTTTGAAAAGACCGCTTTTTATCAATATTACCAGACTAAATTAAGGAGAAATCATTACCGATTTAGTGTTGTAAACCTAATAAAAACGCGATAAAAACCTTCAATAGAATCGTAAGTAAACGCTTTTATAAGTGTTGTAACCTAAAATAAATATAATTCTCATTTTGACGAAGACCGACCCAGTTCGGGAACAATCTTATTGCGCAAACAAAAATGAAGGTGCCATAGCGAAGGTTCGCGGCTACTTGTAAAATTAACAAAAGAATGAAGCGTTTAACAGGTAATAACATTATGAATTTTAAGTAATTCAAGTTATTATAATTAGTTGCGCAAACTTTTTCAGGTATAATAAAGCTGTTTCTTGTTTCTCTTTATATACAAAAAGCACAACTTATTTAATTAATGGTTTAGTTATGGTTAATTTGAGATGCAATAATTCTTAAAAATCTAAGTATAGTGTTGATATTGCAGTATAAAAATATTACCTACTATTAAAAGAAAAATTGATTGCTAATGCAACTAAACTATGAATTAATAATAATTTAATCAGTGACAAAAAAGAAGTTTAAAACTTTGTTTTGTATTTTTTGCATTGAGGATTTTATGAAGTGCGTATTTTTTAATTAGTTGTTTGAGTCCGAAAGTCACAGGAAAAGGAAGTGAATTAGGGGAAATAAAATGATGAAGTAGCAATAAAAACAAATTTTCTTAAGAGTCCTTGTCGATTTTAGAGTGATTTTTACTTGTTTCTGTAATTCTTTAGACGCTCGTTTAACAAAACTAAATTAGTAACAATGTGTGATGATATCTTAAATTAAAGATTCATTCAATATCTAAAATACGTTCGAGACAATTTATTGATATTCATTGTCCAGTTTGTTTAATAGCCAATAACCTAAGGCGTGTTTCAATTTTTTCCATGCGGGACGTTCGTGTCTTTGTATTTTACACGGAATTTAATAGAAGAAGTTTTCTTATAAAATATACTACAGTAAAGACACTGAGACATCCTAAAATATGTTCGAGGCAATTTATGTACTTTTATTGAAAAATTCAAAGAACATCTAAGTTAAAATAGCCTTACTTTGATGAAATTTTATGCGTATATGGCGTCGAATTTCTAGTTCTTACAACAGAGTTAAAAAAAAATAAAAAATACACACTAAATGATAGGTTAATGCTTAAAAATTTGCAATAAAAAAAATACATATTATATGTTTTATGAAAGAAATGGAATAATTTAAAGTTCTCTAGAATTTTAGATTATATACGGGAGCGCAAACGTTGTTACGGCAGATCTATATAATCGAATATTCTAGAGAATTTTAAATTATACCATTACTTTCATATAACATAGTAGTTAGTTTTTTTAAACGAGCTCCTAAAGAATTAAAGAAACAAGTCAAAATCACTCTTAAAATCGATACGGCCTCTTAAGTCAACCGTAGTTTTTAAAATCATCAAATTCGTGTAAGTTTTTGTTTGCATACATACAATATTCCATCAAACCAAGGTTTAGTTTTTGGTTTCATAATTTCTACAAAATTAAAATAAGGTATTTAAAATATAATTAATACTTTCTTCTTCTTCTCTTCATTAATGACTCTAACTCTGACTATAAATTATGTTAAACTGAACGCATTGTCGCCAAATGCCAATTGTCATTAGAATTACTCTTTTCAGTTGTCACTGTCATGTCAAACAATCCGCGGAAAGCAAACCCAACGGGCCAACGGGAACGGCTGTTATTTTGAAAAAGATTAAAGTAAAACGAGTTTAAATGTATATTTAAGTAACAAAACGTTGATAAATTAGTATAAAATGGATGTAAAAAAGCAACCTGTTAATTCTAGAAATCGTAAGTACAAAATAATAGATTTAAAAAAAGAATCAGCATGGTATGTACTTAAATCGTGATACTTTTCAGGATTTTTAAAACTTTCCTTGAAGAAAAACAAAACACAAAGCGATGTTAAAACCAAGAAACATGACCGGAGTTCCGAGGTTATTGTCCTTGATGAGAGTTATGAGAGATTACGGTCAGACTTCCCAAAAAATGTAAGTAATTAATACCTTTAATGTATAATGGAATGTTTTGTTTCCTATTTCACTATCTACAATACAGAGTTGTAAATATAATACGAATTGTCTGTTATTAGCTTTGATATTTCGGATGATAAATAATTGTAAAAAGAAAATTTAAACATATCATAAGTGAACAAAGTCTTTTAATAAAAGAAATATAATCACATCTATCAGTAAGTAATAACTTATATTAACATCAGTTTCAGTCATCACCTAAGATATATTCGCCAATTATTATCGACGATTCATGTGAACTATCACTTGAGGAATTACCCGAAATCACTATGGATAAGGAACCAAGCAGATCAGGAAATGTAAGGAATGATTTTTTTAATATTATGTACTAGCAGCGCCCTGCGACATCACCCGCGTGGCTCCGCTCTTGTTGGTCTTAGGGTGATTATATAATATAGCCTGTAGCTTTCCTCGATAAATGGGCTATCTAACACTGTAAGAATTTGTAACAACACAGTAGTTCCTGAGATTAGTGTGTTCAAACAAACAAACAAACACTTCAGCTTTATAATATTAGTATAGATGGTAAAAGTTATTCATTGTCATCTTTATAAATAATACTTGCTTGTCTTGTGTCATCATCATCACATATTCTGTAGTCAGCACAGCAGTAAAATAATTATGCTTACTTTTCTGAAGTTATGTTTTGTTATGTAGAAAGACAATCCAGTGCTCTCCTGGCAGAAAACACTCAGTAGCCATATGGGCAACCATATTATGGCTACTATTTAACATGATGAATGTTTTTATTTTTTTGCCTTTCTGCATTATTCTCTTTTTGTAAAATAAAGGGTATTGTATTATGGAAAAATAATATTATTATGAAGGCTACTTTTAAATTCAAATACAACAAATATTATTATAGCAATGAATGTTTCGTACACCAAATATAAACTGAATTCCTCTTTTCCAGGTATCACTAAATCTATCACAATGTGTGTCTCCCGTCAACAACGACTCGAAACCAAGCAACGGAGGCTGGTCTCCCGCTCAAAATATAATCTGCGCTACACCAAGACATGAACAAGTACCATCCACACCTAAGGAAATAGCCAATGAATCACAAGAACACTGTTCTATACAGAAAATACATCATTCACATAAAAAACTTCTAAATGATATATATGGAGATGTTTGGAAGTCTATACCAAAGTTGTTTGCTAAAATTCCAAATAATTTTAAAAGAGTATCAAAGCAATTACATTATGATGATGATGATAGCGACAAGGAAAACATACGGTCAGTTATAAAACAGAATAGAGAGTTGTATTTGACAGAATCAGATAAGAAACAAATGCGGAATGATGTTATGGACTCGGAGAAGAAATCTAAGAAAAAGTTGTATACAGAGAAGGTAGCTAACACGCCGGATGTTGTGAAACCAAAGATTAAAATAACCAGGGACGTTCAGACTTCGACTAAGAAGAAAAAGAAAGGTTTGTACTACTACAAATACAATAATCTTTATTGTTACAAATACATAATACACTTTACTTTACCCAATTCACTAATCTCCATAAGGTCACACTAAGATTCCCTTTTATGTGGAGAATAGTCGCTTTGTCTAAAACCTAATAAATTATATACTAAAACGTCTTCTTGAATCACTCTTTCTATTAAAAATAAACTGATCATAATCCGTTGCGTAGTTTTAAAGATTTTAGCATACATGGGATAGGATGGAGAGACAATCACAGGGACTTTGTGTAATACTATATACCTAATGATGTAGTTTTCTACATAGAGTAGCAATTACATGTGTCAAATATTACGTTTCAGTCATGACAGTAACAGAGTTGCTTCATACGCTGGATGGTGTGGATGTTTTGACGAAACGAGTTCAAAATGTAGCTGTGACTGTTCCGGACAACTTGAAACGCCTGAGCTTCATGGGCTCTTTAGCTGGTAAGTTTTGTTACTAGAACGCAGCGGTTGGCAACGTCGCGCCAACCGCTCGATATGCGATACGGCAACGTCGCGTCAGCCGTTTGTGATGCGAAGCGGCAACGTCGTGTCAGCCGTATGTGATGCGGAGCGGCAACGTCGCGCTAGCCGCTTATCATGCGGTGCGGCAACGTCGCATCATGCATTCGTTTTGCGGCGCTCGCGGCTACATGTAGACCATGCTAGTTGATAGAAAACTGACATTTTGTAGTGTGATTGATTGTATGAAGCAGTGTAGGCATAACAAATATTCAAGATACCCCTACCACTATATTTTGCCATATACCATGCATTCGTGCTCTAAATCGCGTCGTTGGACAATAGGCCTTATTCTTTCATTTAAAGTAGAAGCATAATGAAAAGAAAAGCAATTCTTATTAAAAAATTTTATGTATTTTGGAAAATGTTACAGATAATTTGATATTTAGTGATTTATTGCATTCAAATTCTTTATAAATGATCACCCCCGAATGGCGGAAGACGCATGTTCGAATCCCATCTCGTGATCATTTTTTTTTCTTTAGTACAGATAATACAAATCATTAAAAAAATACCTTCCCTTAGACAACACACCGCACTGGCGGTGCCACCCAGAAGCCCTACAGTACCACGACAACTACAAGACCTTAAAGGACCAGTTAGCAAGACGACTGTTTATTGAGTTCAATAAGTGTATATTTGATGATGAACTGGACGCTGACCTGCCTATCTTGTGGGATACTAAGCTGAGGACCACTGCTGGGTATGTTTTATTTATTACTAGATTTCAGCCCGCGGAAAAACCCGCATAGTTCCCGTTTCTGTGTGATTTCCGTGGTATTTCCCCTATGACAATATAACATAAAAAACACTTTATTTTACAAGAAAATTAAACTATTCTATGTGTTAATGCAAGTTTTCCTATACGTATGTGCCAAATTTCATGAAAAACGGTTTTGGCGTGAATAAGTAACATACAAAGTTTCGCGTTTATAATAAAAATAAAAATTGTAAGATTTCATTTAATTTTTATTAATTACTAGCGGTCCGCCCCGGCTTCGGCCGTGGTACATATTTTCTCTACATAAGAACCATCCTCGTACTTCAAAGAATATAATAAAAAAAGAATTATCGAAATCGGTTCAGCCGTTCACACGTGATGCCGTGACAACGCGAAACGGGTTTCGGCCGAAGATGGTACGCGCTTCCTTAGTAGGTACCCGTTCACTCTACGCTTGATTAATAAGATTCTTACAAATTATATTGAAACACTCAGATCTAATCCTTTTATGTTGAAATACTGTAAGTAAAATTTAAGTTTATGTCAGAATAATCCTAAGACTTACGATTGTAAATATTACCTTTACCCGCTGCTTCGCTCGCGTTTGAATCGTAAATCTAAATCATTTTCGAATCAGGTAGCTGATTGTTATATCATAAGAATAATGATGGCCCATGTAGGCTACCCTGTGGTACTCCTTACTGATAGCAAAATAATGGGATCCATATATTTGTGAGTATAATTGCAGTTTTCAGCGTTGTTGACGATTGATATTATAAGATAAGTAGTTTTCTTACCCGTTTTTAGCTAGGCCTGGATCTCAAATGTCTTATAAATTTTATTGAAATAGAAAAACGTTATAGTTTACATAGTCAAACGCCTTAGTCATATCAAAAACAGACGATATGTGTAAAATAGTGGCAATGTTATATAAATATTTTAAATTCTTGTGCCAAAATGGATCAACATCTTATTACTACTTATTATAAATGTGTTTATTGTATGTACATGTCTGTTTGTTATTCACACGAAAATCACTGATGATTTTGGCAGTGATGTAGCTTATGTCCGCGTGTTCGGCACAGCTAGTACATTAATGCAATCGATGCACATTCCAGGACGACCACGAACCGCTTGATAAAGAACTCGAAAGGCGAGCGAATACGCACGTCGAGCGTGAAGTTATCGTGCAAGGTTGTGGACGCCCCGCAGAGACTGCGCGACACGCTGGTGCACGAGCTGTGCCACGCCGCCACGTGGCTGCTGGACGGGGCCCTGCGCGCGGGGCACGGCCCGCTGTGGGACAAGTGGTGAGTGTGCTGTGGGATCTGTGCTCGTGTGTTAACATCTCACGAGCTGTGCCACGCCGCCACGTGGCTGCTGGACGGGGCCCTGCGCGCGGGGCACGGCCCGCTGTGGGACAAGTGGTGAGTGTGCTGTGGGATCTGTGCTCGTGTGTTAACATCTCACGAGCTGTGCCACGCCGCCACGTGGCTGCAGGACGGGGCCCTACGCGCGGGGCACGGCCCACTGTGGGACAAGTGGTGAGTGTGCTGTGTTGTGCTCGTGTGTTAACA
>CAJQZM010027132.1:0-15212 GCA_907164665.1 Colias nastes | reverse complement strand
AACATTCGTACCAAATGGCATTGCTTTACTCAAAAATGTATACCTTTTCCCATAAGAAAACGGACTAGTAGCCTATAAGTATAATGAATGGGTTCATAAAACGCGGCTACGACTGCTAGCTTTTAATTGGCTCGTTTGAAGTGGGTCCGGCTCTGCCTGAGCATCCTTTGCTTTATCTCAATCAAAAACCTTTCAACGTGCGCCGGGAATGACATAGATTTACCTTTTCTACGAGCGAATAACTTAAAAAGTCTGGTGACGCAATGATGCTGAAGCAAAGTGTTGTGGATAGCTATAGATTTCTGTTCATATTATATGTTGCCTTTCCCTTTGTAGATAGATTGTCTGACTGATTGATAGATGGATTGAAATTCGTATTATTGTAGCCTCTTACATCTACGATTCTCTGCACGTAACGCGAAGCGAAATATATTCGAAAAATCTGCATTGATATGCGTAAAGTACGATTTATCATTTATGTACGTATCGCGAAAGAGGAACATTGAAATACGGATGTAAAATGCCTCACTGTTTGGTTATTTGGTGGAATTGTGTGAAACTATGAGGGAATTATAAAAAAATGCAAAAATAAGGGCTTGTCTCTTAATTATAATACACTATCCTTGAAAGGTCATAATATCTTATCTGCCATAAGGTGCCATATCAATTTACACCTTGCTTGTCTAGCATGTCGTTTGACATAATGTATGTGTAAACAGAATAGTGCCTGTGATAGTGCTCTATTGTATTAGATAAGTATTTATAGCGATTTGTATGACGTTCTGAATAAGATGTATGCACGTCGCAATCGACTATTAATCATCACAAATTAGCTTGTTTTGCAAACTAAATGTGTTTGTATCTATTCATGTATCTTTGAAGTTTTTAAATGTTATGTTTACGTACATAACATACAAAGATCTCTTATCTTAACTCCGTAGGTATAGGTATCGCTATACACCTACGATTTTGGTTGATATATCATTAAGGAAAAAAATAAACATCAATTTAGTTTACTTCTAGTTTAACTATTTTTAATCGTACACAATAAATGACCCACAACAAATGCAATAATCGATCATACATTTTATTGCCAATATTCAAAGATATAATCGAACCTTGAACAATCCACATGCATATTTGCCAAGGGTCAAACTATTTTGATATGGAGAATGTAATATCCGTTGAACTTGTGTTGTTTTCAATTCGCCCCTCTGATGTTCAAAGGACTGACATCAAACACATGTGTGTTTTTTCTTGCAGTCGTCTAATCTCGGAGACAATACGGACTTCAGTACATTTATAATGATGCGGTTTCATTCATCGCCCTTGGTGGCGACCCGCGACACCTATATCCGTTAGGATTTGAATTTACGCCAAACGGTGGAAAAGGAACAAATAAACAGCATAACGAACATAATTAATGTAACCTTTATTTAGGAATCCTCTGGAATATGGAGCGCAATGCGCAGTCTACAATAATGTATGTACATAAAATTTTACGTTTATAAACAAACTAAACTCAAACTCAAACATTTATTTATTCAATTAGACTTCTTCTAGAAGCACTTTTGAATTGTCATTACATATTTTTAACATTTGCCACTGATTCGGAAAGCAACCTATGAGGAAGAACCGGCAAGCAATTCCATAATTGCAGTAATCCGTACTGATAATAATTATAAAATCGTCTGTATTAGCTAGTACAAAAAAATAATCTGTATTTATTATGGCCAATATTAATCACCTTTATTAATTTGCAACTTAATTTAATTTTATTATGAGTGATTGATTACAAACAAACATACAAATGTTTCGTAAATCAATCTACAAAATGAATTGTTAATGGGCCGATGAAAGCTTTCATAACAATTCAATGTTAGCGGAGTAAAGTATGAGGACTAAGAGAATGTTTTTAATTAGGTTTGATTGAAACTATAGAATGAAAGAAATGGAAATAGGTCAATGGTTACTCGTGTGAGAAGACACAACACTGTTGGAGGTTTTTGTGCTTCCTCGAATGTAATTGGTTTTAAGCCAAAAGAAATGTTCTTATTATGCAATAGAAACATAATTAGTTTTCCACCAAATGTTGGATTCGGATTATGTAGATCGAGTACGAATTGCAACGCTAGAAATAGTTTTTTTTTCATATTGTAAGAGATTATTTAGAATAGTGATATATACCTAGTATATTTCTTATTTGTATTCACTATTATAATAATTGAGAGAAAATTTTTATCTTCATACCTAAGTAATCTTTTTAGTTTATTTAACCATTGATGTAAAATATCTTTCATCAAAATATTCCTGTCTAAGGTAGATTACATTTATATTTTTTACTTTTTCGATTAAATGATGTATCTTTTGATGAATCGTGTACTTTGTACAAATATGTAAGTACTTAGATCGAGTGAAGTTAATATGAACCTTAAATCTACGTATTTGGACTTAAAAATGGATTAGATCGACATTAATCAAAATTCAAATGCTCCACAGGCTCCAAATTATACGAGATAATTTTGCCATAATTCAAATATGCCATAATTATAATAATTATATATAATAATAATAATATGCTACAAATGCTCAAGGAATAGACAACATAAATATAGATATGATTAAACTTACTTTACCAAATTCACTCAAAGCCATCACTGATATAGTAAATACTTCCATAACTTCTGGTATATTCCCTGAGTTTTGGCGTCGTGCTATAGTAAGACCCATTCCCAAATCGTGTAATCCAACAACTTCAAAGGATTTAAGACCCATCAGTATCTTGCCATGTCTCTCAAAAGTTTTAGAACGAGTAATATACACGCAGGCGGTGGAGTTCATAAATAAGCATCGTATCCTTCCAGAATTTCAATCGGGGTTCAGAAAAGGGCATGGGACCGTTACTGCTCTGAGTGATGTAATAGGTAACATATTGGAAGCTTGCGATGAGGGGGAAGGCACGATGCTTGTTCTATTGGATTATACGCGTGCGTTTGATGCAATTAACATAAACTTGCTTCTTTCAAAATTGGCGTACTACGGCTTTTCGGGTAACTCTCACAAATGGTTCACAAGTTACTTATCTATGAGATCACAGATTGTTGAGATACGTAATGAAAACGGATCGTTGCTAAAATCATCCCCGCGAGCTATTTGTAGAGGTGTACCACAGGGATCTATTCTGGGACCCCTGCTTTATATTATCTATAGCGCTGACATTACTAAATGTTTTCGTTACTGTAGATATCATATGTACGCGGATGATATCCAGCTTTATATTTCCTGTAAGCCAAACTGCACACCTTTAGCTGTACAGAAAATGAATGAAGAACTACAGAGGATTGTAGAATGGTCTGAGCAAAATTCTCTAATGCTAAACCCGCAGAAGTCGAAATATATTATTCTTGGAAGTAGGAAACAAGTAAAATCAATCATTAACGCTAAACCCCAAATTGTTATTAACTGTAATGTAATTGAAGGTGTAAAAGTCGCGTGCAACTTAGGTCTTACAATTGACCCACAGCTCCGGTTTGAAATTCATTTAAATAATGTTGTAAGAAATTGTTTCTATAGGCTAAAAATATTATACTCATTTCGAAATTTCATATCCATATCACTTCGTACAAAATTAGTTGAAAGCTTGATTCTATCCAAACTGAATTACTGTGATGCAGTTTATGGTCCATGCTTGTTGGTCAGAACGGAGCGAATGATTCAGAGAGTTCAAAACGCATGCGCACGATACTGCTTTGGAATACCAAAAAGAAATCACGTAACACCTTACCTCAATAAAAATAATATTTTAAAGATGGCTGCCAGAAGGAGATTACATCTGGCTAATTTGGTATTTTCAATTATCAAAGCGGAATCACCAAAATATCTTTACGATAAAATTAAATGGAGAGAACAATCAAATGTGTACCCTACAAGAACAACGACGAATCCTCTTATAGTACCTAAGTATCGTACAAGCGCTTTTCGAGGTAGTTACAAATGGGCAGCAACGCATTGTTGGAACGATTTACCTCCTCCTATTCGGGATAAAAAGTCAAAATTCTCTTTTAATAAGTATTTAACAGCATACCTCTTAAATAAACAGAAAAACAGTTAAAGATTTTAAAGCACATTGTACCTACACACAATATAATATTCTGGTTATGACTTCGATGTATATTTTTATCACACGTATTTATATATGTATTTATTAACACAATATTATGTATATTTATTTAAAATATATATTACTATTTATTATTTTATTTATTATATTATTTCCTCTTTTTATATTTATTTATTATATTTAATACATTAGATTAGATCGTTTTTATAATTAGGTGTCGCTGAAAATCAGCTCTGCAATGAAAGCCTATGCTTTTCATTGTAAAATGCTGAGCGGCAATCCTTTTAGTATGTAGGTTGTTAGATTAAGTAGATTGTAAGTACATAAATTGTTAATTTTAATATTGCCTACCTGCTAATAAAGAGTTTATTATTATTATTATTATTTATTTTTTTAATGTTTTATAAGTTCTCTCGTAATTGAGGACTCAAGCATGTTTGCGGGCTTTTGGCCAAACAAAGATGCCTATATTTAATGGGTGGGACAAACAGACAAACTTAATTAATCTAAAGATAAAAATTTGCGAACTATACGGCACGTGTTTAAGATAACGGCCTTTTGTAAAAGGATATGTGTGTTACTATGAATGCTTAAAGTTTTGAGGCTAGAGTGAAGTGATTTTGGTATGATTCCTGTAGAGGAGATAACTATTGGGACCGTTTTGACTGTATTGACTCGCCATTGAGTTTTTATTTCAATGGAGAGATCAGTATACTTAGCAATTTTATTGGTGAATGTGGATGTAAGGTTGTGTGTATTAGGGATAGCGATATCTATTAAATATACAATTTTGTTTCGTTTATCTAGGAGAGTTATATCAGGTCTATTGCTTTGTATTGTTTTATCCGTGATAATGGTTCTGTCCCAGTAGAGTTTGTAGTTTGTTGAATCTAGAATTATTTTAGGGGTGTATTTATAGTAAGATACTTTTTCGGTGATGAGATTATATTTGATGGCCAGATATTGATGTATTATAGACGCGACTTGGTCGTGCCTATGCTTGTAGTCTGTCTGAGCAAGTGACCTGCAAGCTCCCGTAATGTGCTGGATTGTTTCGGATGCGCTGTGGCATTGTCTACATTGGTCTGTAACTAAATTTGGGTCTTTCCGTATGAACTTCCTATAGTTTCTCGTATCAATTATTTGGTCTTGTATGGCAATCATAAAACCTTCTGTCTCTGGAAATAACTCGCCGCGTTTGAGCCATGTGTTCGATGCCAGCTTGTCGATGTCAGTATTCATCAAATCGCGTCGGTGTCTGCCATGTAGAGATTTCTGTAGCCATGTATCTATTTTCTCTTGTGGTTTTCTAATTTTTTCATTTTTTTGGGTACTTCTGTCTGATAGGTTTAGAGGTGTAAGTTTTTTGTCGGTGTGAGAGATAGCCTTGTGCAGTACGGAATCTAAGGTTTTATTGTGAAAGTATGAACGTAAATTAGTAATAATTTTATTATGGAGGTTTTGTATATCGATTATACCCCGTCCTCCTTCGGCTCTAGGTAACGTCAGACGTTCTATTGCAGATCTTGGATGGTGTTTACGGTATTTAGTGCTTAAAGTATTTATAATTCGTTGAAGTATTTTTAGTTGTGTTTGAGACCAGTTAATTGTTCCGAAAGAGTAAGTTAAGATAGGTATAGCAAAGGAGTTAATAGCTTTGACAATATTTTTAGCGTTAAGATGTGTATTCAATATTTTATGTAACCTAGCTCTAAAGCATTTCTCAATTTCGATTTTAACCTGTTTATGGAGAATATTTTGATTTTGGTAGAAGCCTAGATATTTATATCCTATTTGGTTGTCAACTGGCTGGATAACTTCGTCATTATGTAAAATGTATGAATTCGATTCTAATTTGCCTCGTTTAACACTCTGTATCTTACATTTATCAATACCGAAATTCATATGTATGTCGGAAGAGAAAACTTGCGTTATATCTGCTAATTTGTTGATTTCAGCTAAATTTGAAGCGTATAATTTTATGTCGTCCATGTACATTAAATGTGTAAGTATGAATTGATTATTGTTGTATTTTAAACGGAAACCTACATTAGCCTTGTTTAATAAATTAGAAAGCGGATTTAATGCTAAACAAAACCAAAGAGGGCTAAGAGCATCTCCTTGAAATATACCTCGGCGAATACTTATGGGCTCTGTTTCTGTAAATTTAGTTTGTGTGTGGAGTCTTAAAACTGTCTGCCAATTATTCATAATGCTTCGTAAAAAATTTATAAGTGTAGGATCTATTTTGTAGTGTTCGAGTATATATATGAGCCAACTGTGGGGGACGGAGTCAAATGCCTTTTGGTAATCTATGTACATTGTATATATATTTCTTTTCTTGTTGTATGCCTGCTTTGAAACCACTGAATCAATAACAAGCTGTTCTTTACATCCCTGAGTCCTTTTACGACATCCTTTCTGCTCTTCTGCTATTATGCTATACTTTTCTAGGTGCTGATACATTATTTGACTTATACATGAAGTGATAGTTTTGTATATATTTTGTAGGCATGTGATTGGTCTGTACTTTGCGGGATTTTTTGGGTCTGATTTGTCTTTAGGTATCATGACAGTTATTCCTTGAGTAATATATTTAGGCATTAATTCGGGTGATTTAATAAAAGTGTTTATATGAGTTAATAACAAATGGTGGACGGCAGTAAATTTTTTGTACCAGTAATTGTGTAACTTATCAGATCCAGTAGCTTTCCAATTGTGTGACTTTCCTATGACAAACCGAAACAGTTCAATAGAGATTTCTTCATATTTCATGTCTAATACGTCGATAAGACTGTCTTTGTCATCTTCAATCCATTCTGCGGGGTTGTGTTGAATTGGTTTCGCCCAGATATTTGACCAGAAACCATGGATATCTTCAGGATTCGGTAGTTCTTCTAACTCGTCGCGTGGCTCTGCAGAAGATTGGTTAAAGTTCCTATAGAAAGATTTTTCATTCATAGTGAAATGGGTATTTTGAGATTTCCTCAGTGTAGTTTGCTTATACCTACGTAGCCTACTGGACAGAGCGCTAAGTTTCTGCTTCAGGGTATCTAAGAAATGTGAAAGATCTGTATTTTCATTTTCATGCTGAGAGTGAATTTTATAGCTGCGTTTAATCGATTCAATATGTCTTTTTAATCTTGGGCTGCTGTTTCCTTTAATGTATTCGGTGAGTCTGCCAATTTTAACTCGGAAGTCTTCAATTCTTTTTTCTAATCTAACCTGCCAGAGTGGAATTTTATGCTTATGTGGTGTACGAATGGGGTTATTTCTAATTTTCGATCCATTGTGCGTAGCGGCTGTGTACGCTGCGGAGTAAATAATTTCTTGGAGGTTGGGAAAGTCTGTATCCTCTTGACAGTATTTAGGTAGTATGGTGTGATTAATGAAGTTGACTAAATGAGCTAGTTTTTTGGTTATTTTTTGCTTAGGGATTGATGGTCTTTGTGTAGGGTCAGTGTTTTTAAATGTATCTAAAGTATTTATAAAAGTATTCTCAACATCTGAAGAAACAAACATTGAAGTTTCTTTATGGGCCTCCGCTTCATTATCTGCGAGCAAATTGTAAGAAAGAATAGTTTCATCATTTGTTAGAACTCCTTCAATACTAGCAGCTGTATTAATATATTGAGAGGAAACTGGTGTCTCATTAGTGATTTCATCTTGTGGTTGTTGCTCAAGATGCAGTAGTGTACTAGCTACTTCGTTTCTTATTTCTTGCAATCGGGTATCAGATATGAGTTTGTTATTAATTATGACTCTACGTTGATCAGATATACGTTGTTCGGATACATGCGAAATATTAGGATGTTTAGATATTACAGCTTGATGCAGAGGTTGAATGTAAGACGTTCTGTTGGTTTCTAAATTAGTGATTGCATAGTAATGATACATTATACTTTCGTTTATTGCATTTGACCATCTCATTCTTTGTCCTGTGTTCTCTCTGTTAAGTGAAACGGGATTAGCTGGAGTAGCAGAATTGTTTTGACTTGATAGAAATACTTCAACCTCTCTACGGATTTCCTGTACTTTATCTTGATTAAGTAAGTTGTTGCGTATAATAGCTCGGCGTTGGTCTCCTATACGTTGTCTGCTGACTTGCATTTGTGGGAACTGTTGTATGAATGATGTGTGTAATGCTGGTAAATATGTGTTTGTATCAGATTCTAATAAAGTAAGAGTAAAATATGTGCGCAAGATAAAGATATTCATTTCATCTGTCCATTTCTTGCGGGCACGTTTTTCAACGTTGGTGGGTGCAGGTATTTCGGCACAGGTTGCCTCCTGCACAACATCCTCGGTTGTTATAGAACTAAAATAGTTAGATGAGCATGATGAAGGTGAAAGATGATTGGTATAAGAGATTGGGGATGATTGGAGAGAGGAAAATAATGATTTTGGGGATGATGTTGATGATGATGAGGGATTTTCATTTGTTGAGTTGTTACGGAGGGGGCTCCTCCTGTTCAGCCCCCTGTCACCGATGGTTCGCATGCTGTCACGTCCAGCATCGGCTCCAGACGCGCCCCGGCGCCCTCCGGGCAGCGACCGTAGATTATATCTTTGTATGCCTCCTACCTCCTCCATTTTGTTACATTATGTTCCCACGAGTAGCTAGGGACGATCGGTCCACCACGGCAGAGCCCCGCGTTCACCGTGGCAAGGGTAATTTAAACCGGATTTCCCCTGGTCTCCGGAGTTCGCAAACTAGCGACTAAGCTCCCCTTAGCCATGCATCCTTCGGCGCTTGCTGTTCCACCTTGGATTGGGCTGTATCTCGCTTGGTCTGGTTTCTCGTCTTGGGCCTATCCGGCATGAGTAGCTCTACCGGCTTAGCCCCGAGAGTCATTGAAACACACAAGCCCCATCACGTCGTCAACGTAGAGATACGGTGATGGGGTTATTATTATTATTATTATTAATTAAAAATTATTGTCACTTCATTACGTATTCAAGTTTTAATTAAGACTATAAATTATAGCACCTCTATTGGTCCATTGAAAAGTTACATTTGGGGTTGCATTTTTTAGAGGACGCAATTTTATTTTTTTGATGTGTAGGGGTGGTCAGTGTGAAGCTATCACCAAGTTTGTGGGGTCACCACCCTTGTCCCACGGCCGCCATCTTGAAAATAGCGGTTGATATGGTTTTTACGATATATCTCTTAAACTATTTATTTGATAAAAAAAATTTGTTTACATTATTTGTTGCAAATTAAATACTCTACAACTTTGATCCTGCAACTTTTTGTCGTAGAACTATAAATAAAAAAATTATAAGCGAAAATGTTCAGAAATTAGAGATATTTATATTTCTCAATAAAACTTTTTTTTATAATTTTACGTAGAAATGATATTTGACCATTTTTGTAGATTGTTTTTCGAGGAACAACTTTTATATACAACATTTTTTCATTAATTAAATAGCTAAGGTTTTACAGCGCTCCGAAGTGAGTAGTAATTTTCAGTACTCTGTAATACTATACAGTATACTTATATTATGTGTGTTGTATAATAATTTGTCATCAGTAATGGTTTTTTTTGTTATTATAATATTTTTAATAATTAATTTTGCAATATCACTAATAATTAATTATTGAATCTTTTCCCCACCACCCAGGAGGTAGAGTCTGGAAGCGCGACTTTTTTTTACGTCGAAAAGCAGGTCTGAAATGTTCTGCAGTGTGCTTCTATTGTTCTGGAGTATGAGAAAAGAGCCAATAGCCAATATATGTATAGTTAAGAGTACTGAAAAATAGTACTCACTTCAGAGCGCTGTAAAACCTTAGTTATTGACGTTATGAAAAAATGTTGTACATAAAAGTTGTTCCTCGAAAAACAATCTACAAAAATGGTCTGATATCATTTCTTCGTAAAATGATAAAAAAAAGTTTTATTGAAAAATATAAATGGCTCTAATTTCTGAACATTTTCGCTTATAACTTTTTTATTTATAGTTCTATGACTAAAAGTTACTACACCAAAGTTGTAGAGAATTTAATTTGCAACAAATAATGTTAACGATATTTTTTTATCAGTTAAATAGTTTAAGAGATATATCGTAAAAACCATTTCAACCGCTATTTTCAAGATGGCGGCCGTGGGACAAGGGTGGCGACCCCACAAACTTGGTTTTAGCTTCACACTGACCCCCCCTACACATCAAAAAAACAAAATTGCGTCCTCTAAAAAATGCAAGGTTAGGGCTAAAAAATGTAACATTTCAATGGATCATATAAAGATTAATATTTTTGCTTATTTCGTATTTAGCATAACGTAAGCGAGAAGAAACAGGTTCGTGATCACAATTCATAGGCACTTTAATAATTGGGCTGGCATTAGTGTCGCTTATTGTAATAGCAGTAATATGTAGTAATTAAACGAGTTTATTGTTTGATAATAACACAATGCCCGTTTTTTAGGGTTCCGTAGCCAAAATGGCAAAAACGGAACCCTTATAGTTTCGTCATGTCCGTCTGTCCGTCTGTCCGTCTGTCCGTCTGTCACAGCCGATTTACTCGGAAACTATAAGTACTACAGTGATGAAATTTGATGGGAATATGTGTTGTATGAACCGCTACAAAAATATGACACTAAATAGTAAAAAAAAGAATTGGGGGTGGGGCCCCCCATACATGTAACTGAGGGATGAAATTTTTTTTTTCGATGTACATACCCGTGTGGGGTATCAATGGAAAGGTCTTTTAAAATGATATAAAGTTTTCTAAAAAACATTTTTCTTAAAGTGAACGGTTTTTGAGATATCAGCTCTCAAAGTCGTAAAAAGTATGTCCCCCCCCCTCTATTTTTATAACTACGGGGTATAAAATTCTAAAAAAAATAGAGGTGATGCATGCTAATTAACTCTTTCAACGATTTTTGGTTTGATCAAAGTATCTCTTATAGTTTTTGAGATAGGTTGATTTAACTGTAATTTATTATATTTGCTGCTACGGAACCCTTTGTGCGCGAGCCCGACTCGCACTTGGCCGGTTTTATTGTAGCACAAAGTTAAATTTATATTCATTACGATGGTATTTAAGTAAGAATAGTAGACGGACGACACTTGCCTGCCTGATTATAAAATATTTTTTTACGTGAATTGTTCATTTTGTAAGACAAAAGTAGTTAATTATTTTAAATAACTACTAAATATAATGTAAGCTATTATCGTCATGTGAAAATCAAAGAAAACAACGTGGATATTAATAACCAAATAAACTTGTTATAGTATTTTTTTTAGATATTGCTTTGTATTTATCTACTGTGGTCAGAATAAAGGGCATTTAGTTATCAATTATTTTGATATTTCACTTGAATTAAATTATTTATTTGTGTGCGAAAATATTCCAGGCTGGGAGCATGTTATACGCGTAATCTTGATGTAAATAGCCGGCTATTTATTCATATTTCGAGGTGACAGTCTATTTTCGCCCGCCGGCCGTCTGATGACGGATCCGTGCGGGGACTTTTTCATACGAGTGTCTTATTAATAAGCTGAAGACCTACAGCGACTTAAGTGTCGTTAAGACAATCTGCTGCTTTTGCTTTAAATTATTTGCACGTGTGATTTGCGGTGTTTGGTCTATTATTGGATTAGGTTTGATTTGGAAACATTTTAATGTTGTAATTGTTGTTGTGTACAATTATAATAACATTTGTTCGTTGTCACCAGTTTTATTGTGGCGTCGTATATTTAATAATATAAAGAACATTGTCTTTTCTCCTGAAAATGCTTTACATGGAATTGTTGTATGTCATCTTTTGACTTTCAGCCTAGGGAGTAGGTATATCTTATGTTTCTACAAAGTATTATCTAGCTATATGTTTTTTTAATTAATTTGAATAAATTAACGAGCAAAATTGACGTACCTATACTCGCTTTATTTGGTCAGAATAGTCATTTTAATGTTTTTTTTCTATTTTCTGTGTCCATACCTAACCCAATCAATGAGTAGAGTGCCCACTCTGACTTTTTTATTGAAACCGACCCCTTGTCACTACAAATATCGCCAGACTGTACGGGCTCAAACTGCGACGGACATGGATATCACAATAATAAATTATATTTAATATCTGGTAACATCTTATTTTCATAGCAATACATCTCGTCAGACGACACTTGGAATCGATCCATTAATTATTTTGACGTTTCAATTGATATAGACAACTTTAATATTACACGTCCAATTGTATGGACTCACCATTAAAATTATGTGTTAATATGTCTTTGGAAAACGTTAGTGCAATGATGTCACGTTTCAATGAAACGTTATCCGGTAGTTAACCAAACGAATTTATTACGCATTCCATTTCGTAAAGGTCTATTACCGTTAAAGCGTTTCATTACTCAAATGTAAATACGGAGTTGCAGTCTGTCTGGGCTTCTTTAGGCCTGAATTTCGCGGAGTGCAATAGACGCGGCGCGCGCCGCGGCTCCGCGTGCGGTTCATCCGTCTACCCGCTAGTCGCTGCCACGATACCTACCGGGTTTATTGACCCGGCGACCGTGAACCCCCCTTCTCGACCCCTGGGCCTACGATACTCGACGGTACGCCAACGAATAACTTGTTCCAGATTTCGATCCCACCTAGGATTGGCCGACTGGAAAATATGTTTGTCGCAAAAATCCCGCTTTTGATTTTCACGGTAGTTTTCCTACAATTTCTACCTGTAATGAGTTATTGTTCAGTCGAGGCCGCTTTGTATAGTGCGCATTGTTTCTAAAGAAGATGAGGTTCATTGTCGCATCTTGCACTGTGACGTAGAAATTTGTATTTATAATGTTTATAATATTTTATCATACAAAGATAATGAATCACTACACATATAAACGGAATTTGTTTTGTTTACCGCCGACTAATGTATTTTCACCAAAATGTTTCCGTTCGTCGGTAGCGAGTTCCTCATTTCAATAAAGATAAAGATATCTGTGCTCTTAATAGCCGCCTGCTTCTCGTGTTATCTCCCATTCAGTTCAGCAAGACGTTATGTTTGACTTTATTGCGTTCTTTGCATTGTTACACATAAATTATGGCCAACTATCTGCTTCCAATAAATCAGTGTGTGTTTGTTTTAATCATAAAACATATAACATAACGTGTTTCATTAATACTATTGTTTCTATCGATTATATTACATCTACCTACAACTAGGTATATCTATTATCTGAAACCTATGTATACGCTTGAACAATAGGAAATTATGGTAAGGTTTGAAAAGTAACTGCTTCAACCTTATCCAGTGACATCCCCGAGGGATCTAAAGCCATAATTATTATTGAAGTTGTTAATAATCACGCCGTTATGACATCCATTCATTGGAATTTCTGATGGCAACGCACGAGTAAGGGCTCTATGAAATTTTCACAAGTTAACAAGCGACCGGGTGTAATTTGAAATGTACAAAGCTCACGCACTCGCGTCAACTCGGGACTTGTTAACTTTACAAATTATTAATAAACCTCTTAAACATGACCAGACGGTTACGTGTAGTAATATTTTCATAAATTCTTAATGGAGCACAACGATTTACTAACCTCGGATATCACTCAGAGAAATATAGGCTTGTATTTGGTAGCTATTTCAAGATTGGTTTTCAGAACTCATTATTGTAACAATAATTCCCTGCCTTATTTAAATCATGAATCAGAGGATTCTATTAAGATCTTTATTATGATAAACTTTTCATTATTTGGCCTTACATTATGTATTCGTATAAAATAATGTATATTTAACGTAATTCCAATATGTATATTGAAAAGTAAAGGATACGGAGTAATTTTAACAAACAAATCAAAAACTACATTAACTACGAACTTGACAGTTGATACGAGGTCAATCACCAGTTTGTATATAGGTAGCTACCCAAAATTGAACAGAAAATATTATAGACAGAATATTTATTAGCGGATTATAGTACAAAGCTGAATAAATGGCGGCTAGTAAGTAATAATTAATTCAAAATTCGTTAGTTTTGAGACAATTATACAAGTTTCAGACGTGACCAGATTCTTTACAACAATTTTAGTCGAAGTTTTAGGAAAATTAATGAATTAAGACGTGCACGGAATATCTAAGTAGTAATTTTTAAAATAATTGAGTGTTGCTAATTAGTTCGAGCTTAGAAAGTCGCGTGTCATAGCTGGTATGTACCTATAAAATATGTAAAAAAAAAATCTGCAATCCATAGTGAAACCACAGCGAAACAATGGAATCTGAAATATTCCTAGGAAATCGTTAGGAAAGTTTAAAAGCTTTCGCAAAGATTCAGAAATTATATGCTAATTATGTTTGGTGAATAATAAGAATCTTTTATCTGCATTTTGACATACTTTCTCTTAAAACGTCGAAGCCAAACAGAACAAAGTTTAAAATAGATATTTCGGAACATAATATTATAATTATTGAGACTTTCTTTCATCTCGAGGAAGACGAATCGATTTATAATCATGGCACAATTTTCACATATTTTGCGGTCCGATATTATCTAAATAGCACAAATACATCGTTACGTCACTTCGCTTTACGAAAACAATGGTTCATTTCGTCACGGTTTCGAGTTTAATTTAAAGGTTAGGCATGTGCAGGCTACGTTTTATATTTAGCATCTACTTATAATTATTTGCTCCTTTGAAAGAAAATCTTATTAATTATAATTTATTATTCCTATCCCCAAACCTGGCAAGGATCCCCTTAACCCCAATTCCTATAGACCAATCGCTCTGTCTTCTACCTTAGCCAAAATCACTGAACACTTATTAAAAATCGACTTGAATGGCTGGTTGAGAACAGGAGCCTCCTGTCTAGTTCCCAATTTGGCTTTGGGAAAGGTTTGAGTGTGCTAGACAGTCTTAGTATTTTAACAACTGACATACGCTCCTCTTTTCAAAATAAACAGTATCTGGTTGGTGTATTTTTGGATGTAGTTTCAGCGTACGATAATGTTCTTCTTCCAGTGCTCAGACAGAAAATGTTACAGCTGAGTTTGCCTGAGAGGATGATACATTTCATCTTCAACTTATTAATGTTGAGGACGATTCAGGTACGCTCTTCTAAAGATACACCTACTAGACTTGTATTTAAAGG
>CAJQZM010027128.1:0-19256 GCA_907164665.1 Colias nastes | reverse complement strand
AAAGTGAAATTGGATAAGATAGTGGGGTAACTAATTACTGTACTACACTCATTTTTCTTACAGTTCATTTAACATAGAAGCCTCAGCTATTTTCTTTTTTCGTGTGTAATGCGTTATTCGAATTATTCTTATTCAAAACACCTAATTGTTCACCTACCACACCACGAAATAGATCCAAAAATGGGTCATCCAAAAATGTGTTATCTTCAGCTGTTTGGTCGCTGGACGTATGACAATTTGTTAGTCAGTCAATTTAGAGGTAAATAATACTCATTTAAAAGGTCGCATTTTCTGTGTCGACTGTCGACTTTCGAGAATCGAGTGCGAATTTTCTTACGGATATTAAGCTTAGTAGTTAGTACCTAGATAATTCAATTTTTAGATTTGGTTAGGTACCTTCCAGGTCAAAGCCAGGGTGGGGCAAGCGCCCCACCCTGCCCCACCGTGGCTACGCCCATGACCTAAGTATAGGTTAGTTATACCGGTATTATGACTGAAACTAAAGCTGTAGGAAAATCATTCTGTACTGTTTTATGTAGATAAGTCGATTTCATAATTAACTACATATTAAAGTAGCTTTTAAAACGAGTTTCCTACATGTATATTTAATTAGGAGCAATATAATTCAGCCAGAATCAACAATAAACAAGTAAAACAGAGGCCAAAAAGCAAACAAAACTACACAGTTAGTGAAACGCTGATAAGAGCATTAGCATTTATTGCCGACCCTTCCGCTAAATATTGCTCTGCGGTGCTATTTCACACCTCGTTTAGAGACAGAGTTTAACACCCACTTTAAATGTTAGTTTATTTTGAGGAATTAAATTTTAACATGACGTTTATATTGATCAATTCCGTTTGTAGAGGTTGCCATTTAGTTTTATAACTCGTCTGAACTATATCTAATAATAAGGGGATTGTTGCCTTCATAATCTCATAATTGATACTGCTAAGTGCTATTAAAGTACTCCACAAGTAACTTAAGCCTATGTCACTCAAAAAAGCAACCATTCATAAATTAATTCTCACCGGTTCCTAATATAGATTGTACCCACCTATGTGTATTGTACTCTGTTCCAAAAAAGAACAGCTCATTTAAGGTGAACGAAAAATACGAACACAAAAACAAAATAGTTCGCGTATTCTAATAAGGCCAGAGAATGAGCCCGGCTCTGTCGGCTGCCAATTTTTTATGCAGAAGGGACGGTAATGCGACACTTATTCCCGCTTGCCGCATAATGACTGTACTGTCGGGGAACCACTTATTGAAAACGGGAAATGTATTATGGAGGTCCTCTTATATTTGTTTTTTAACTAATGCTTGAATGTTAAAGGTTGAGTAGAAAATTTGTTAGTAAATTGATAACAACGAGCTAAAGCTTTTAATGATTTTCTAAGCACCTATTGGGTCAATAAAATATTATCAATGTAGGTAATAGATAATAAGTAATATACGTCTCTCCATTCATTACCTATTTATTATAGGGTGTTAGTAGGTATATTGTAGCCTACCTATAAAGTTATAAACCAATTTTATTTGCATGAGTTTAAGTTTATCTTACCTTTAATAGTTTGAACATCAGATTTAGAAGAATCGATTGCAGTTTTTCTTTTGAAATTTGTTGTAAGAGATTGGATGTATGCTTCGGCGTTAATTACGAAGCACGTGCTAGCATTGACCACTGTAAAAATAATAATAATATGTATCTACAGAGTTACAATTATAGTAAAATACAATTAATCTTTATACATTTCATATAACTTGCGATTAAATCGCTTCTAACTTCAAATAAAAAAAAACATATTCAAATTCAAATTTGTTATAATATTAAAATATTGAATGTTCTTGTGTAGAATTAAAAATAATAGAGTTCGTTTGTCTTTGTTAAGTCAAACGTATAAGTTGGAATGCTACAACGTTAGCCTACGATTCAAAGCAAAAACTATTTCGTAATAATAGCGGTAATGTCCTTTATACTATAGCCAAAAATATACTTACTAAGATATATGTGTGTTGGAATAGCAAGAGCTGCGTAAATAAGTCCAGATGTTCGTCCCCATATAGTGTGAGGGACTGGAGCGCCGAAACCTTAAAGATATTGCTTTTAATAAGTATTATTTTATGTGTCTTGATGTGTTAATATTTAAGCGTCTTTTCCCATAAGTATATAGAACATATTTTTACATACTTTATTTGAATTTTTAAACTTTAGTGTTTACAATAAATTTTGATAACCGTAAAACTTAGCTGATGATGTTTGAGCCTTGAATAAATTTGAACTTTGTGTGTTTTTCTATTGAAAGTGATACGCTTTAGCATATCTGCCAGGACTTGCTATTGCTACGCTATGTAAAGAAAGATGTTTCAGTTTCAAACAGCGAAACAAAAAAATATAGAGTTTGAACGTATCAGTAAAATTAAGAACAACGCTTTCTTTTGTTCTCATTAAAAAAAATTGTATTTCAGTCTAGAAATAACTTGTTGATTACAAAAAATTTTATTAGAATTAAATTGCAAAATATGTTATTCATGACGTAGACTCTACGTCGTTATCAAAAAGTTATAATATTTGATACCTCGTAATATTTTATCTTCAAACACTACGCTCTAAAACATAATAAAAATTTGTATACCCTCTGAATACGCTTAGCAACAATGTAAAATATTTATAGCTTAGCTTATTTCAAAATAAAAGAACTGAATTGTACCATTAAGATAAAAAGAAAAATTATATAAGTATCTAACAAATCTCTAAAGTACATAAAATCATTATAATTTATGAATAATTTGTTCCTACTTTGAAGTCAAAGCGTACCATTAACTTTGACAGCGCTTCGTTCCTTAAATATACGAAAACTTTACTTACAGAAACCTTACAAGTAGCAGGTTATAAAACAAAGCGCCTTTAATTAATTCTGTGGGACGTAGGTGGTTCTGAAGCTAACAAGAATTATTAATAAGACATAGGTACTAATGTAACGATTATTGCACAATCTGAATTTATAATAAAAAAACAATTTAATGAATAAACGATAACATAGAAAGGTGTGATAGTTTCAAAACTTTTACTTTGGATTATCTTATAGTTCGTTTAACATAATTTTATCTTGAACTAGCGGCCCGCCCCGGCTTCGCCCGTGGTACATGGTACATGTTTACGTTTTCTCTCAATAAGAACCAACCTCGTACTTCAAGGAATATGATAAAAAAGAATTAACGAAATCGGTTCAGCCGTTCTTGAGTTTTGCGCTTTAACATTAATCGATTCATTTTTATTATATAGATATCCACTAAAAAAACCAATGAATCAACGAATTTCATATCTCCCTATTCCAAAGCGTACGAATAATATCGACTTTAATCAAAACATTGGCAACACTCGCCAGTACGCACCTGATAGGATTTCAAATATCCTTGTGGCACTTCCCGAAAAGCCAATATTAACGGTTACTAGCGACTAGCGAGTTCGACCAAGTGAGTTCGACCAAGTGAGTTTTGGCTTAAATTTGAAACCCTCTAGCTAGAGCAAAGGGTTGTAACGTCAGATGTTTGTATAGCGAACAATCCTTTTTATTTCGTTCGACGTTTTTCGGAAAGTATTTGCTTCCTCTATCCGTAAGGTAACGAATTTTGTCGATTATATAATAGATGTAGCTAAGCTTTTTCTTGTAAAGTTTCATATTATCACTTTAGTAAATCATTATTACATATTTTTATATGTACACTACGTTCAATGTTTATAAAACCCTTTAAGAAAAAGCCTTATAGGTAACTAAGACCCAGTATGTTTTCTTTTGTGCAAATCCTGAACATGACCAAAGGATTCTAACATTGAAGATTATCTACATTTTGTACGATTATTAGATACATTGCTGCTGACCATTGCTTCAAATAATCACAATTTAATGATAAAATACTTTAATAATATCTCCTAATATTTACCTAGAGCTGTCATAACGTATATAAGGAACAAAAATGTCCCAGATAAATTCCAAAATTGTCCAGGCTTTAATTTCGCTCCGTGGCCTACAGCGGCCATGGTCAATTTGCGTTCGTCTTCTATACGCCTCTCTATAGCATATCTCCATTTAGGTGACAGTGGAGTGATCTGAAATCAGAATTATGTACTTACTGTTAGTGTATTTACTATATTGGTACTACATTAAGTCCAGCAGCGTATACTAAGTACTAGAGCTTCAAATGTAAAGGAAAGTCGTCGGTAATAAGAATCAGTTTGTTGTATGTTCTTGTATATGATTGATATAAAAATATGAATATTATTACTATTAAATTTTTATTCATCATTCATCATCTTCAAAGGCGTACATTGTGGGTAATATTGTTGTGTTTCTTAATTCATTTATTGACATTTATCCTTAATTAAGTAAATTATACAACTTCGTCGAATCGTTTAATCCGGTAATCCATTATTAAATCGAATTTACCGAGATCAAATTCAATTTAGAACAAAACATTTGAGATAGCTAATGAAATATTGCGAACAAAGGGTGTATGGTGTACTTAGATGAAAACATCTAAAGGCGATGCGACATAGTTGTCAAATACGAGTCTTTATCTAAATGCTCGGATTGCAAGAGATTCCAATAAATCCCTGGCTCGGTTGGACGTAAACACCAGTTTAAGTAATGGACTAACTCCTGATTAATTAGTTCCCCACAAGAAATCTCTGGGTGCTGTTCAATTTAACTAAGTAGAACGTTTTTTGGGATGATTGAATGTTTTATTACTAGCCAGCTCTTGGCCATGCTGCGGACTTTTTATTGCTCAGGGAAGTTTCTAGTTATGGTCTCATTTAAGTAAGTAGGTATGTCGTAAAAGATACGTGCTGCCGGAAAATTTAAAGAATCAAGGATTTTTTTCATTATTTTTGTAGGTCTATAAGTAAAGATTTTCTAACAATTGCGCGGAATTTAGAAGAAGATATCACAAAGACAAGTGTCTTTGAGGATAGAAATATGTTTACAATATAAGTACCTCTAGTATTTAGTACATAAATACTACAGAAATTAGAGTAGTTAGGTTATACAAATACACATGCTGGAATGTACATATTTAAATTCTCCACTAAATGTTTGAAATATTAGTATAAATTGTCCTGAATTATTTATATTTTGTCATATCATATTTCTCTTCACCATTCAATTAATGATGGATATGCCTCATTTATATGTACCGAAACATTAACCGATTTGAAGTAACATTTAATCCTTATTTGGCGGATGTTTAGTGAAACGGTTTCAGACGATGGGTCGCGAATTGAGCTGAGATTAAACCGGTACTAAGCGGATTGCTCCTGATCGATGAGCTATTTGCATTCGTGCACTAGCTTGTTTACCCTGGATGGTTATGTAAATAATTATTAGATGCTTGATGAACAATTACTTGACCTCCTAGGTTAACCCTGGAATATACGTTAAACTTAACTAT
Organism: Colias nastes; assembly: GCA_907164665.1. Lineage (NCBI taxonomy): Eukaryota > Metazoa > Arthropoda > Insecta > Lepidoptera > Pieridae > Colias > Colias nastes. Next base: position 13,807 of record CAJQZM010027128.1, on the reverse strand, counting down.
GTACAGTTAATAATTAATTAAACATTTGATAAAAATAATTATTCAGTTAAAGACTTACAAAGATCAATGTTTGCCTGATAGCTGTACTTATAACTGAGTTAAGACTTGAATAGAAACTATGAAATTGAAATAAGTTTTGTGATTTATTTCTGCTTTATTTCGTACTCTTCGAATTGAACTCTACTTTCTATTATTATTTGTCGCTACGATTGGAATAGAGCTCTGTATTATTATTATCTATTGGTTTATTTGATTATATTATATTACCTATGTTCAGATAATATGTAGTTTGGTTACAATGGCCTTTTTTAGTAGGTAGGTATAGCATTTCAAATTGAAATTTTCAACTAACATTTTCAACATGGAAAATCTGTCATAGGTATATTTGCACGGAAAATCGGAGCATGTAATATTTGCTTTTGAAGTTCTTAACGAGAGGGATGGAACAATGCAAATATTTTACATGAGTTTGAACTCCAGTTAGAAGCTCGTTGGGAAAATGTGCTCATGGTTAATGTTAACTGACGTTGGAATATATGCTGGTATGGTTTTTATTTCATAATTATAGTAAAGCTAGGATATTGGAACGATCTTATTTATCTCTATGTATCAGTGCCGCTGATAAATATTTAACTGAAGTTTTAATGACTGTTTAGTTTTAAATAATTATAAACGTAAAATATTAATCGAAACGGTATGTCTTTTTAATGTAGATAAATTTGCTTCAGTTTATGATATTTAATATAAGCAGAACAATCTCACAAATGCAATAAATATATATTATATTACATAAATCTGTTTAGATATACTCACGTAAATACGTGGAGATTTTAAGCACAAACCACTCACCTAATTAGCAACCAATGTTATTTGTGTTTTATAAATTTCATTAAAGCTTCTTAAAGATAATAAAAAGACAGCGAATGTCGCTAAAAAGCTATGTCCACACTGTGCCTTTTTTCGTTCATCAAGGGCATGCGTCACAGCGCAGTCAACAGCGCACGCAACGCATGCCCTTGACGCATGCGTTATTGACAGTTGAAAGCACAGCGCGCGCTGCGAAAGACGTTTCCCGCGTCTGGTGGATTTCTGTGCCACAAAGCGTTCAACAACAAGATGAATTGTTTGGACACCTCGAATAAATATGAAAGAGACATTAAATTGTCTCCAGTAGCTAAGAACCTAAGTGTTATAGCTAATTTTATTTCACTAGGTATTGCTTCACGTAACTTGGTTGACTGCTTTGTAATTATTGGTGTAACCAATTTCAAAAGTCTATCGAAATTTTTTTCAGACATACGTGTAAAATTTTTAAAAAGAATATCTTTATATCTTCTCGTAGTTCTCTCATAATCACATTACTTCGATTATTGTAATAGCCTCGTATCCAAAACTTTCGCTTGGTTCTTTTTTTTCTGGAATTTCTTATGAGTAAGCAGCACATATTCCACTAAGTAAAATGTTGTCGTCGCACATGTTTCCACAAGCTGACAAACTACGAATGAACTAAATGACTATATTGGCGTTGCGTTCGTTAACGCATTCAATATTGAATTCAATATTGAAAGCGACAAACGAAAGTTGAATAGAAAGATGAAGACGAAAGTTGAAGATGAAAGTGCATAGTGTGGACATAGCTAATGAACGATATCTACAACATTACAATGTTCAATTTTGTATATTCCCAATTGATGCCCGTCAAACGATAAAGCTTTTAACGCGGGAATTGGGAACTGAAAATTTAATACAAATCACTGTCACTAGAAAACATTTCTCGTGTAAAAAATTATCGGATTTTTTTATTTAACATTTATGATTGAATTCTATTTATTCCCAATTGGGTATTTGGAACGTTATTTGTAAAATATCTTTCTAAATCGCGCTGACTAAATTGCTTTTATATTTTTCTTTTTAACTTTATAATTGTTTATTTCATTTTCTGTTGCGTTAATAGAAAAAAGTCTAATTAAATTCATACGTACTTAAATCTGATTTCAGTCATTATCAAATAGAAATAACAAATTACTTATTCGCTTTTTTTTTTTTTTTTTTTCAATCATTTATTTCTGGGCTTTTGAACGAATGTTCATGGCAGCCCCATTGCAACAATCAACTTACAAACTAAACACATAATAATTAACATTTCTAAATAAAACAATGAGAACGCCTAGGAGCCAGCGCTATAAGTTGCAAGAAAATCTCCCACCATGCACCAACCCTGCCTCCTCCGAGGAAGGGTTGGATAAAGAACTACAGAAAATTCCCATATTGGCCCGCGAAGCATTTAACTTTTGCAAGACTTCCACACGCTTCGTCTCGTTCCGGACACACTCCACAAGCACATGATGCACGTCCTCGGTCTTTCCACAAATTATACACAAAGGAGACTCTATTTTACCCATCATGTGTGCAAAAGCTCCTAATGGCATGTGTCCGGAACGCAATCTATGTGCCAACACAACAATATCGCGCGGTATATTTCCAACAAACCAAGGTGAACGATGAGGCTGACTTTGCATAATTTTGTACCAAATACCCTTTGTTTTTGAACGGACATCAAAGTACTCGCGCCACTGCTCCAAACATAAAAATTTAAATTTAGGTAAAAGTTCAGAGTGATTCGGAAGAATATAAATTTCCGAACCGTCACTGATTGCTGCTTTTGCCAAACGATCAGCCTCCTCATTCCCTGCTAAGCCAATATGGGAAGGTATCCACTGTAGTTTTACATTTATATTATTTTCAATTACCTTAATAAACTTACTTATAATATCGTATGCAATAGGATAGCCTCTAAAAGTCCCATTCAAACAATGCAATAAATGTTGTATACCGCTTTTGCTATCACTAAGTATAACTACACTATCCTGTGCCTTATAATTATATAGAATATTGGATAAAGCTGCTGATATAGCAAACAACTCCAGAGTCATAATACAAACAGGCGACGAATTTTTATAACAATCTTCTACTTTAGAAGTAACATCGATATAAGCACAACCAGAGTGCAGCCCGGTGCCCTTTGATCCATCCGTAAATATTTTAAAACAATGACTATACTTAATATCAATTTCACGAACAACTTCATTTTTTAAAACCAACAAATTATAATTTTTTTTTGAATCCCGTATACAATCCAAGTAATCACATATATATTCTTTAATATTTACTCCAGGGACCCAATTTTTAAACCGAAACAATTCTAAAGTGTGAGAGGTAAAAAGCCTCTCATCTTTAATTTCTATGTAAGTTAACGCCAACAGTGGCTGCTTTTTTCTAGACCAATAATTATTCGTACAGAGAGCACCGAGCTTGTCCAAAAGAATAGTAGCGGGATTATTACAAAAAGATTTGGCTTTAAGACAATATTTGTAAGCTAAATATTTGCGACGTATAGCTAGCGGAGGTATACATATTTCACTCTCCATTACGTGCACTGGCGTGGATTTAATAAAGCCACCAATTATTCTTAACGCTTGATTTTGTATTTTATCAAGTTTAGAAACATGACATTGTGCACTGTTGTCGTATAAAAAGCTGCCAAAATCAATTCTACTCCTAATGATACTTATATATAGCCTTCTTAAGTGCTTAGGATGAGCTCCCCATCCGCTACCAGCTAAGACTTTCAAAATATTGATGAATTTTTGAGTTTTTCCGCAGACTTCATTTATGTGCCTACCCCAACGTAAAGAGCGATCCAACCAAACACCCAAATATCTAATATTTTCATTATATTTTAAATCTAAATTATTGATTTTAAGGGTTATATTATGTTGTCTTCGTCCCCTGCTAAATAGACAAAGATTAGTTTTATCTACCGATACCTGTAAACCTATATCATGAAGTAAAGATACTAAAATATTTAATGCATTTTGAATATCCTGAACGCTATTATTAATAACGGAATTACTCGAATATATTACAAAATCGTCAGCGTACTGACCTATTCCTACACTAATGGTTTTACTAATCTCAGCAGTAACCAAATTAAAAAGAAGAGGAGATATTGGATCGCCTTGGCACAAACCGTTAGACGCCCACCTAACCAAAAGATTACTTCTACTACTACTATTACTATCATCATTACAGGAATCAGAATTATTAATTATAAGATGTCTCTCACTTAAAAACTCCCAAAAATAATTGCACATTTTATAACCCACATTCAAAAGGTCTAATTTTTTAACTACGGCTTCAGTAAGAACATTGTTATACGCCCCTTCTACATCAATGAAACAAGCTAACGTCGGTATATTTTTAGTAAGACCAATCTGAATTGACGAGACAAGGCAAGCTACTGAATCTAGACAAGAACGTGATTTTCTAAACCCTGTTGTATGAACAGACAAAATACCATTTCTTTCCACATACCATTCTAATCTTTTACCAATCATATTATGAAATATCTTACATATACACGATATTAAGGAAATAGGCCTCAATTTGACTTCACTACTTAAATTTGAATTTAACTTAGGTATAGGTACAATTTTTATATCCCTCCATTGTTTAGGAATATAGCCAGTATCGAATATATCGTTAAAAATTTTAAGCAAATGGCGTTTACCTATTTTCGGGAGATTAAATATCATAGAATAAGTAATACTATCATTTCCTGGGCATGTGTCTTTCTTTTTGAGGCACACCTCTAACTCTTCTAAACTGAAAGATGATTCAAGTAAATTATTTACCGATGATAATTCTGGCTTACGTGCTTTGACAAAATCAGGAGCTAATTTACATAATAATTCTTGTAAATCACGAGTCGGAGCCCTAAATCGGGAATTCCGACTACCTTTGATCCATTTAATTTTATGCCACATATCTGATAACGTAGTACTTTCGTTAATAGAATCGCAAAATTTCTGCCAATCAATAGACCTAGCTTTTCTTAATTCAGATTTAAATAATTCATTTTTACTTTCCAATATTGTAAGATTATGTGGAGTTGGATTTCGTCGAAATATGCCTAGAGCTAATCTACGTTGGGCAACTAAATGAGAAAGAGATGGGTTCCAGTATGACTTAGGCTTGAATTTATTCTCTGGGTCAATGCTTACTTTTACAAATGGAATATGTTTGTCAGCAGCTTCATTGATCATTTCAACAAATCTATCGTAAGCAGCTTGAATACTTTCAAATTCTATACTATATCCTAGTAACGAGAGTTCGAGAGTCCTGGAAAAATCTGCCCAATTAGCTTTTTTAAAATTTCTCTTTTTGACAAAGTGGCTAACATCCTCAAAATTTACAGAAACTTTAATTATCATGTGGTCACTACCGAGATTTTCATTCATTACACCCCATGTAAAATTTGCAATAACGTCAGACGTAACAAATGTAATATCCGGAGAAGTCTCCTGTACAAGGTTATTAACCAATTTAACTCTAGTTGCGGTTCCTGTATTCATAGCAATAAAATCATTATCTAGTGAAGCGTCTAACACTTGAGTACCCCTAACATCACTTTTCGAAGACCAATTTGTATGATGCGCGTTAAAGTCTCCGGCTATTATGGTTTTATATCTATACAAAGAAAAAAGTTCATTCCAATCTGATTGAGTTGTTCTAACTGATGACGGACAATAAATGGAAACTATATTTTTAATAAATTTACAATTTAATACTTTTACGGCTACTGCTTCTATTCCAGGATTATTAATGTTAACATGATTTACTTCAGTTATGATTGATTTGTGAATTAAAATTGCTACCCCCCCATATGAATCAATTCTATCCTTTCTATGCATATTATAATTAGTCATATTTATATTTATTTCCTCATTCAACCAAGTCTCGCTTAAGATGGCTATATGTATCTTATTCTGTATTAACAAACATTCTAACTCTAGCAATTTTGGTTTGATGCTTTGCGAATTCCACTGGACTATGTTAATGAAGCGCTGCTTAACAGGAACGCTATCCATGACCGAAAATAGATAGAAGATTAGAGAAGAATTCTCCCCTTCTAAATAAATCCGCTACCAATGGGTAGCACTCCTCAAACATTACGCTTAACACGTCCGTGAATTTCTCGCTCAGCATTTTTCTTGATAAAATAATGTCTCTTAATCTCTGTAAGACATTTTCTATACCATGTTGGTATAATAGCATATTTCGTGGATATACCTAGTCATCTATACTTACTATACTAATATTATAAAGAGAAAAGGTTTGTATGTATGTATGTATGGTTTTCACGCATAAACTACTGGACCGATTTTGATGAAATTTGGCACAGATAATCTTTAGACCCTGAGAAAGAACATAGGCTACCTTTTATTGCGAAATATGTACCACGGGCGAAGCCGGGGCGGACCGCTAGTTAAACATAAATGTGTTTAATAATGTACTCTTATTTATTATACCTTTATTTGTAACACGGATATAATATTATTCTACAAGACGTTAAATGAAGATATAAAATAAAGATAATACGACACATCATATTATGCTTGTGTATCCTACATACCATATACCATAACATGAATGACATTTTATTTTATGGAACGGTAAAACATGAATAGGCGAAAATATTGGTCTATAAGGAATCCTTTCATAATGTCTATTTTCACATAATTTATGATAATGATATATTCCATATTCTAGACAATACAGATATAGTTTTTCTTAGAAATAGCGGATTTCTCAGCTGTTTATGAAAGCACAGCCTGTGGGACCGCTGGTTTACGATTCACAGAAATCTCTTCAAGACATTATGTTTCAAGTAGGTACGAGTCCAGTTTGAGCTAAGCAAAGTTATTACACATGTGTCTTAGACTGAAATGGGACTGAAATTCTGGACAAATATATGTAGGTACAACTTGTTTAACTCTCCGGAAAATAAGGGTAAGATTTTTTGTAGAGATTGTTTTTTTATTAATTCTTAAAAATTACCTTTGACAAAAATGAGTACTATCTACTATCTACTAATATACATAAAAATTGTTATTTCTTATAAATTTTAAGAATACAGGCTTTTTAAGGTTTCTAAAAAAGAGGGAGCATAAAAATTGAATGTCGTTTAACATTTAAACCCACTCTTTCCTTTTACCGTAGCGATGCCTTTACATTTTTATAAAGGTTAAAGAGCAATCTCCAATATCTACATAGAAAAACAAAAACTTTAGCCGATAAATTGATTTTAAGATAAATTGGAATATAGACTTAGATTCTGGTGTAAACATGTTTTTATGAAACTCGTCTACGTGAACTTTAACGATGAAAATATTGACTGTGAAAATAAATTCGATTCAGATTACAAACTGCTTGTTTTGTTTATATTTAGCGTTACAACGATTTTGCTGAAATTTACTTACAGGATTAGATTGGTTTATTATACAACTAGATATAAATCGAAAAAAAGTTTTATATGATTATGCGATGAAAGGTTTAGGAAAGTTTGGATCGCAAGGGTCACTTCTCGATATATTACACTAGCTTACTCATACAGTTGTACTTATATCGTCAGTAATCCTTCATAATAATAACAATCATTTTTGTGATTACATAGATGAAACATTTACCTATAATTGGTCTTTTTAAGACTCATAACTATGTATTTGATTAGGATTTCCAAGATTAGTAGAATCAGTAATTAGTTTAATAATCGCAACATAAATTGCGTAGTATTAAACGATTTTGAAAATTGAATTAATTGATCCAGAAATTGTCATCCTTCTAGAGGCGTGATATTTAGTTTATTCTACTTATATTATCATCATCGAATACTGTACTAGGGTAGTATTACACGATCATCAATCACACATGCTTCAAAAAATAAAAGGCGGTCCGCGGTATAGGGTTCCACTTAAAAAACACCATTTGAAGCACCGAGGGCGGGTTGTCAGATTGTTTTCGGTACATTTCACGTGACGTGAAATCTCTCACCTTGGTGATACGTGATACAATTTGGCGCTTGTCAACGTGTAGTGTGGAATTTGCTTGTTTACGTACGTGAATATTATATACAGGTGGAAATTTTTTAGGGGCTATGGAGGAAAAGTACTTGAAATACTAATAGCAAATTTTGCTGAAAGGAAACATTCCTTGGTAAAACTGTACCTACTTTATAGGACGTCGAGTCGAGAGTCTAAATTTTTTGTGGTTAGCTATTGTCTTATGGAACCTAAATATGAAATTTCATTAGACGGAAACTTTAAGATTTGTGTTACGAATTTTTGAAAATTGGAAAATTATACTAGTCACTTGCCACGACCGGATCTCGAACTAGCTAAAAATAAACACACGCTATTTCATTCTTCCAATCGAAAAATGTTTTACGTTCGTAAAACAGGGTGTTATCGAGTAGGGTTCCGGACAGACGATACGAATTACATTGTGTCCTTTCTATATATATTTTTAATATCTTCTACCCTTTGATGCTTGAATACGTTTTGGGTAAATAAAAATAAATACAGTTGAGGATTATCTGATCAAAATCGGGTGGATCTTTTCAGAGATAAGCTGAACAAATAGACAACACAAGAAGATATTTTTAGAAGGCACCTATTTGTTTTGTACTATGTCAAGTTTTTGAAGAGCTTGAAACAAAATGGAATAACTACATACCTACTTGAATATACTGTAAAGTCACGTAAAGTTAAAACGATTTGGAGAGTTGCCAGGTAGCAACAAATACCCAAATGTTTGGCAAATTGGTTGATAAAAATAATGTCTTGGTTGAAATAATATGGTAATAAATTTCCTACACACACTATTTTATCATTTCGTAACATTTAGTAATTGAAATGTTTATATAACTTTTATACAATGGTTGATTCAAAGTTTTAAGTATATTAAAATATACTGGTGGTACAAGATGTTTAAAAAAATTCAAGTCTCTTTAGAAGAGTAGAATAAATTAGATTGCAGAGACGCGTTCGTGAGTGCTCTACAGTCGTCGCTGTAGCCGAAATCGGCAAGGAGTGATCTTATTAACGATTTTACGTAAAACAAAAAGACGCTTGTCCGAATCCCTTGTAACAGTTGTTTCTTTTCGTACTTTCCAAACACATACATATTGCAATTTTAAATCAACAATAAAAATACCTCATGAAATATTTAATATTTGCAAAGATTCGAGATCATGCCGTATTCGATTGCTAAGAGGAGTAAGGACCATACAAATGAGCCCATTTTAGGCTCTTAATAACATCACTACCAAAGAAAATTCCTTTCAACCGTAAAGCTATGATTAGTAAAGAATGAATAAACTTACGAGGAAGATTAATGATTTACTTTTATGTTACAAACGCCATGAAACCGAATAGAGAAACGCAATAAATAAAATGTTCCCCTAGCCTTGCTTATCAGAGCACGAATTTTTCTTTGGTTGACGATTCCACAATAAAGCATTGGTTGTTTTATTAAGCACTTTTCCTATGGATCGTGGTTTTTAAATGTTATGTAATAAATGCTGGTTATGAAAAATAATGTGGGAGTAGAGACTTTAATAACAGTTTAGTTCTTTAGCAATTCTTTTTTTACTTTATAACATAGGTACTTAATTGGTCTGTCTATGTTCGATAATTCACACTAAAAGTTTTTAAGTAAATCTTGCTGTGTTAAGAAACTAGTTCATGACTGTTTACCCAAACAGAACAAATAACTTATACAATTGTATAAAATCTTCCCAACTGACCAATAAAAAAGATCTATTCGGATACAGCACAACGAGTCCCCTGAGAAATAAGAATCTTATCTATACAGATAAACAAGGCAAGCAGCGTACTAAATAAAATATTCGGTTACTGGGATTACAGCGACTAATTTATTGTACTTAACTTGTAATGTTAAGCCCACGGAGCTTGTAAAATGTGTGCGATCAGTGTCGGCCATTTTTATCTCCTTATTTATTGCAAACGGCTGCGCTAACGATAGTACGAATATTTTAACGCGTAGTTAGAGTAATTGTCTTCATTTTGTATGGAATAAAATTAGCTAGGGAATGGAAAATATTATCTACACTATTTTACAAGACTTGTCACTTGATATAATTCAGTCAATAAATACAATATAATACACGTGTTAATTCAAGGTATTTAAACCATAGATAACTCTTCCAAACTACAAATGGATGTATAATTATTTTATAAGTTTGGAAAATGTTAATTATAATCTAAACGATAATATAATGAAATGAATGGCGTAATTTTCATGATAACTGAAATTTCACACTTGGTTAACTAAAGCCATGGCGGTCATTCCACAACCGAATTAACAACGTAAACAATTAACGTCGAGAATTCAACCAAATGCCAACAATGTCCACGACAGTCCGGTCTAGATAGTTGCGAATCCCACCCCCAATCCCGGAACATTACCGCAATCCCATCGCTTCACTTCAAAGAGAAGGCTTAGGATTCCCAAGACTAAGCTACATTCCCTTGAATATCGTGCCAATTTCCTTTCAGAATAAATTGAATGTATAAAACGGTACTAGAAGGGTTTCCGGAATGCAATTTTATGCTTTGATGCAATTCTAGTGATTTTAAAATGGATGGCGGGATGCGAAGCACTTGAAGTGCTGTCGGCTGACCTTTGCATTGTGTGGTTTTATTATGATGGAAATTCAATTCTGGAATTTTTCATTGGTTTATTTTTAAATAAATATTTTCTAGAGGAACTTATTGAAGCCTGGAGAATGAAGACATGATTGTGAAATACTACGTAGTACATACCTACTTGGAGGTTAGATTGATATGACGCACGTTTTTTTCGTTGATAAATTTATATCTTAAAGTGTTTTTTCCAGGTTTGTGAAAATGAAAGACATATTATATTCATAACATTCAATATTTGCTCTATAATAATGCCGCAATTAAATACAATAGTTAATTCAGAAATTAGTTTATTTGTAACCTTGCTGTTTTATACGATCCTCAATAAAATAGTTATGCCTATAACACACACATAACCAACATAGGTGGTTAATTATTCTTTTTCTGTTCTCGTCCCGCCAATTAGTGATCATTTTGCTTGTTTACCTTTTACCGTGGTTGCCTGGAAGAGATCACTATTAAGTGATAAAGCCGCCAAAATAGTTGTACTCTGTTCTATGTGTAAGTAGTTCTAAGGCTTCTGTACAACTGTTCTGTACAACTTTTAAAGAGTTAAATAAATAAATAAATAAATAGGTGTCTTAATTTAAGTAAAGTCTCTTTGAGGAATTAGTATGAACTTAATTATAAACATGTTTGTTTTAAATGCGGTTAACATATGAAATGTTTCATAAACTTATGAACGTTGTTGGCAACAATTAAGGAAACTTTGTCTTGCTTGAATTTATAATGCTGTGAGTTTTATACAATGCAGGAATGAATTTTGCAGTCATGTAGTTTGTGCAGACTATTTTGTTGTACACATTTCTATCATTAATATACATAGTTTCATACACAAAAAAACCTAAATACTGTGGAATTTTTTTTATTAAAACAATTAAGTACCAAAAATTAATAGGATAAAATATGGAAAATTTTATTATGACAAACAATTACCAAAAACTAACATGATAAAATATACTGATTATATTATTTCATTTCGTTTATAAAGTATGAAAAAATTAAAAATAAATCCTATTGTAAATGGATCGCTGGAGTTTTGCCAAAAGGAAATTTATTGATGAAAAGTAAGTGGTCGAGCGTATCATATGCTATTTGATCTATAGATAAATTCTAGCAATAAATCACACTGATATATACGATTTAATTGAATCTATTTACCGCAGAAAATCCTCTTTAAAATATTGAATATAAAGCTTATAACGGCACTTTATTCCAAAAATAAAATGTAGAACTAAATGTGTTGAAAATTTTTTGCAGCAGTTGCAAGTAGAGATAAACTACGATAAGAGCTAGCGCGCAAGAGCAACTTAGTTGCCCGGCAACTATTTTGTCTCTGTCGCTGTCTCCTCGCAAAGTTTTGAACGATGCGCACACGAAAGCGACAGCAACGCAACTTTTTCTTTAAAATTTTCTGCATTTATCAACATGGATTTCGAAGAGACGGTTGTGGTCTGTGCTCTTGTCCCGCATAGTTCCCATTCCCGTGGGATTTCCAGGATAAAACCTATCCTATGTGTTAATCCAAGTTACCCACTATATGTGTGCTAAATTTCATTGTAATCGGTTCAGTAGTTTATGCGTGAAAACTGAAAACCATACATACATTTCCTCTTTATAATATTAGTATAGATATTATGTAATCGTAATTGAAAAAAGTTAAGTAAATGTGCAGTTCCAACAAAACGAAATAACATATTTTTCTATGGCGTCGTTACTAGATTACGTTGCTGAATTTTGTTGAACTGTCAATGTTGCCTATTAAAATGGCTCTACTATAGACAGAAAAACTACTAATAATAAAAATAACTTCATTAAAAACAATATTATTAATTATTATTAATTTATTAAATAGGTTTGAAGTCGGTGCCAAGCACTAAGCACTTAGTATTAAGCCCGTGCACCGACATCAAACCTTTTTAGTAAATAACACATCTAAATAATATGTAGTAATTAATAATATCAAATCTTTTTTATTTTTTACTTTTCCGTTTTTGAAGTCGGTTGTTTTTAACGAAGTTATTTTTATTTAATACTTTTTAGTGTATTTTTCAACACGAATCAAACGAGCCCAAACTCGATAAAGTTGAGTCAATATATTACTAGAAGATTCTAAGTTAATATGGCCACCTTCCGATTCCATCATCAAATCAGCTCTATGTCATAATAATGTTTCATCGCTATCCAATTTACATACGTATACAAAATTTCAGCTCAATCGGTTACCTGGAAATGAATCAAAGTTACTTGCTACATTTCAATTAAGTCATCGAGATCGGACTACTGGGCAAAAACTACTGGGCTTATCCGAATAAAATTTATGGGACCAATTCCACACCATTCCGCATCAAACAAAAAAATAATCACGTAAACCGGTTCAGAAACCTCGGAGTAATCGGTGTACATACATAAAAAAAATATACCAGCCGAATTGATAACCTCCTCCTTTTTTTTGAAGTCGGTTAAAAACTACTGTGTACGAGAATAAATACGTTGACATAAATACGTATAGATTGTCTAATCTAAAAATGAACGCCCCTCCACTAAACTTAATTGTTTCAATGTGTGAGGACAAATAATTATTGAACCACTTTATATGTGTGCGCGCGGCGATTCTACTGCAAACTTTGACTCTCTCGCGCACTGATTTGTCAACTAATTGGGCGATCAGTTCAGGTGCCTAGCATTGTATGGCGGGGAGAGCGCGCTATGTACGGAATGACAGTGTCCGTTCTGTCGTGCATCGCGTCATTTATGCACTAGTTGGCCAACTGGTCCTGTTGTTCAGGTTATTCTCTTGTTCGTGTCTAATTGGCGACTGAACGACCAATGAGGCAGACCAATTTGTGTGTATTGCGTCTATACACGTACTTTGAATGTGAGCGTAATCACAGTGGAGGGGCGTTCATTTTTAGATTAGACAATCTCTACTATCGCTACGCCGGTTACGCGGCAACTGGCCGGCGGCCGCCGACCGGCAACGTTTTTGTCGCCGTGCGCGCACTTGCATTGAAACCAATAGATAGGGCGACAGTTGCGTCGCGGGCTTGTCTCCGAACCCGCGGACAAAAAAGTCTCCCGGGAGTTGCGTCGCTACGTGCGCGCACTTTCATACTAGCCCATAGGTGGGAGAGACAAAATAGTTGCGGAGACAAAATAGTTGCGGAGACAAAGTTGCTCGTGCGCGCTAGCTCTCATGGCGCGCCCCTCCAAAATTCAAAACGTTTGAAAGTATTTGTGAA
>CAJQZM010027118.1:0-15224 GCA_907164665.1 Colias nastes | reverse complement strand
TTACGCAAAAATTTGCAGTGGCCAAGATTCCGTGCCGGTGAGTGTATAAAAATATTTAGATTTTTAGATGCACGTTTAGTCTATGAAGGTATTCCTACAAACTACTATACTACAGGTACCGATATTTCCACAAACTTGAATACTTATCGATTTATTTCACGTAATAATTATTCTTTATAATAAGATAGGTACATAGGTACAGGGGCTACATAATTATTACAATTATTACGATAATATTATTACGACAATACGTTTAAGTTAAGTCACACATATTAACTAAATATTGAATTTTCTGATTGAATATTGGTTACTACTCGATTACATAAAACCTTAATTGATTCCTTGTTCCTATCATAGGTATTAAAAGCGTTAGTCATTTCACAAATCGCAATTTGGTTTACATTAAATATAAAACAATACCCCGAGAAAGTCTTTATTAATATTTCCTAGGATAGTCTCAAGATAGCTACCAAAAGCACCTACAGAAGTGCTAAACCAACATCTCAATACATGCCTGTACCGTGGGCGTGGGCGGCGGTCACTCGCCGCGCCCACGCGTGGTCCACTAGCAAAAGGTCGGGGAACTTAATTTTTCGTAATACACACGTATTTTCATACCGCGGATTATCATAACGCAATCGTAATGTAATACGCAGTGTCGAATCTTAATAGATTTCGTGTGTGAATTGTGAGGCTGTAGGCGGATCAAGTACTTACAAAGAAAACACATTATTGCGAAATTGTGTACCTAAACGTTTAGTATCTAAGACAGTAAGAGATATGTATAAAAGTTTCTATTATATCTTCTATCAATCGTCAAATATGCTGGTAAGCGCAAAACTCGACTCTCGAGAACGGCTGAACCGATTTTGGTAATTATTTTTTTATAATATTCCTTGAAGTATGAAGATGGTGCTTATGGAGAGAAAACGTAAACATGTACCACGGGCGAAGTCGGGGCGGACCGCTAGTTTATTAAACAAAAACAGCGACGAAGAATGCAAAACTTCATCTATCAAGTACCTAAGTAATTTAAAATCTCGATTATTCACACACAATATAATACAAATATTATCCAATAAAAGATAAACAGATAACCAAACCGATTATCCAGTAAAATGTATATGATTAGAGGAACGTAATCATCTCGTTTATAATTTATATACACCCACGCGTAATGTGCGTCTCACGAATGTCTTATATTTAACTAGCTTTCCACCCGCGGCTTCGCCCGCGCAGTCAAAGAAAAAACCCGCATAGTTCCAATTCCGTTAAAATAATTAAAACTATATGATAGATTTATATATTATAAATTAGTAAGTGAGTCATCTTAACATGCATAGGTTTTTACAGAATGGATAAAACGTTAATCAGTTGACTAGAATTTTGTACTAAAATCCTTGGAATCAAATAAATTTATAACGAAAGAAATAACATGATGATATCGACCATCACTTGTACTACACGCAGACAATCCCAAAACATATTTAGCTAAGACCTTAGAAAATAATCAGCATCAATATTGACATATTAAAATTATTATAGGTCATCATCATGTCGTTAGTGATGGACACGAAATAATTATATGACCATTGTATTCGATTAAAATCATTAAGCACCTGGCAATGAACACACACACATACACACATATAAAATTATAATGCAAATTATTTTAAGCTTCTATTTTGTCGTAATTGTATTTAAAATTCAAGGTCCATGTACGAGCGTTTATTCATTATAATATAACTTTAGATTACACAAATACAATATACAAAGTGTGAAATAATTAAATTTTAAACTGCATAGAGAATGACTTTGAATGTCGCATTTAATTTAATAATATTGAATCTATCAATGACGATTATTGATCTATTCATAAAAAGGTCAAAATAATAAAATACGGTAATAAACTTTATTCAATATTTTTTTTTAAATGTATTCTTCTGTACTTACTAATGTACTTTAAACGAAAACTGCATACGTCATTGTTTTTATATTTAAAGCTGAAATGCGCAGAAAGCAGAATAGAAAACCTCTATAAAATTGAAAATACCTGTATGTTATGGAGGAAGTGTCTTGTAACAATTGGAAATTCTTGTATAAGTCTTGATATCCTCTGAGATGCATATACTATATTTATTTTATTTACGTTCTATTATTTTGTCCTATGAACCCCTTTCTGTCGTTAGGGATTTAAAACTGCATATTACCAAGATCACATTTATGGCATATAAGACTTCTATCTCAATTCAAATCAATATTTTAATTTATTGCAGTAAATATATCTCTATACATTCCTTGCCAGAATCCATCCGGCGACAAACCGGACATGCGCGATGCTTGTTAACAACAAACGTACGAGATGACATTAATGTGTATTGCATTTAGACGTATAATGTCTATTTGCTCTCCTTGACTTGTCTAGACGTCCGCGTCTGTGTGGTTGAGGCATTTATGCGATTATTTGGCATATCTCCTGTTTCTATCTATGGGCTACTTTATTAAGCTTTAAATAGTTTACGTTTATTTGTTTCAAATTTGAACCTACAACTACGTGAGACAGGATGTTATAGGAAAAGTTTTACATACTCACGGATAATCAAGTTTAAATTTTATGGTATCAATATGGCTAACACTGCAGCGCAAATCGCAACCTACGTAAGTTTAGTAACTTACGTAGGTAACATTAAAGTATATAAACCGTGTGTACTAGTGTACACACGGTTTATATACTTTAATGTTGTTGTGTATTTATCGTTTTCAAACAATTTGACTTAGAAAAATGAAGACAAACCGAATACTTCCAACGTTGATTTAAATTTTGAAACTTCGTGTGTGTGAAATTCTTATACTAATAACAGCAAATGAGACAAGTGTTAGGTTGACAGAAATAAAAGAACACCAACAAGTAACCAACAAAGAGGCTACAGTACCGGCCGCAGCGGCGCGTCTAATCGTTCAGCCAATTAGCTCCCATTGCGCCCTGATTGAACACCACGCTTCATACTTACTCTATTAACACTCTCCGTCAACAATCACACCTCATCCCGCTCACGCATCAACGATCCCAATAAGCGAGACAGAGAAAATATGCATTATGCAGCATAGGTGGTCCGACGGTCGTGCTAGCTGAAGTCTTACTCTATTTGGAAAAATACTTTATGTTCTAACTGATATGGTAATTGAATTACTCGGCGCTGACTAGTTGGCACCAATTATATATACTGATAGCATTATAATCCGTATTCAGCATCGAATGACATCCGGAATTCCTATTGACGCCTCTTATGGCTAGATGGCGTTAAAACGCTACCGTCCTGCGTATTGTCAATTAAGCGATTCATTTTAAATACACAATTATTTACGTTCGACAGCGTTCAATTAAGTTATTTATATGCTGCGCTTTAAAAATCGTGTACATAAATCAGTGAGTTGGATTAAGCCGCAACGATAATGCTTCAATATTTCGGATTTAATGAAAAAGCAATAACGAATCGACAGGTCGTTGAATAAAGGACGTGTATAAGGAAAGAATAATTTCGAGTTCGGCCCTTAAAATATCGTTGAGTTATTATCGTATACTGTATGTGACATTGTATGCTAAATTATTCAGCTGTCGTTAATTTTATGAAATAATCACATGGTTGCTCGATTTGAGTTTGGTATGTCCAATCTTTTTGTCAATTTGCAATGAATGATGAAAATATAATATCAACATAATATTGTAATGAAATTTTTGTCTCGTCTTTTGCGGCAGCATTGTATAGCCGGATTATAAATCGATTTATTGAAGGTCATATAAAAGTCCACGGAACGGATTACAGACCGGATCTTTACAGACCTAAATTTGCCTGCATTAAAAAGACAAATCATTTCTTACATCACGTAATATTATTAGCAATAACAATTGCAATTGCAATCTTCTAAAACAGTACGTTATTAG
The DNA here is from genome assembly GCA_907164665.1 of Colias nastes. Lineage (NCBI taxonomy): Eukaryota > Metazoa > Arthropoda > Insecta > Lepidoptera > Pieridae > Colias > Colias nastes. The sequence goes on along the minus strand of CAJQZM010027118.1, from coordinate 11,281 downwards.
TCCCATAGCCGGTGACATCACTATTTGACCGGGACGCCCATTCACGAGCCGATGATAAAGAAAGCCATTCACGTGACGACCATTCAAGCGGCCCACGATCGTGTCTTTTGACCTGTGAAATGCATTCTGTGCGTAGCTTGTTCTCGTGAATGGTAAATGTTTACTTATAGGCGACGGATGAATGGCCGTCAATGATGTTTGTTCAGTGTAAGTTTCATATAGGCATCATTTGTGAAGGAAGTACAGTTATAATAGAACTATAGATGAAAGCAATCTAATTAAAATGTACCACTTTGTTTGTCGTATGATAATGAGCTATTTATAGCCTTATAGGATTCAATTGATATCTTTAATAAGATAAAATGGGTATTCATGAAATTTAAAATTGTAAAATGACTGTAGATCATAATATGATACACAAGCAAAAGCTTGCAATTGAAAAGATAACAAAATTATAAAATCAAGAAGAAAGTAAAGAAGCGTTGAAAACAACATCTAAATTGAATACCGCATCTCCCTACAAAACATGAAATTGCGAAGTACCGTTTTCATCGCAACAACGCCGATAAACAGGCACTACATTTTCCATCAATCATTCCTCCAATCACACCGAATTATCCATACTCAAATCGCACGGCCGAGCGAGGAAATGGTTCCACAAACTGGAGCGGTCGTGGGAACCGCGCGCGGACGCGCGTCTCTGCAGCGATTACAATCATATCTGTAACCGTGGCGATAAACGTTCGGAGCTATTGCCACTGTAATTGCTCATTATTTGCGCGTACGGTGTAATCGACGGTAAAATTATGTAATTCTAATGTTCGCGAAGCAATGTTTTGAAATAATTATTATGTAATGACTAATGAGCGCTTTGTGCGCAATTTTGCCCTTTATCTCATGTCTTGAGTAATTTTGCGTACACTCATTAGCCATATAAAAATAAACAAATATTTTGCAGCCTTGTTTTTGGTAATGTCTTTGAGTTCTGTAGCTTTTTCAGAAATTGTTTTTCATTTTATATAATTGGAAATAACAATGCCATTATATAAATTTATATATATTCATCACTTCAAATACAGATAAATCATGTAGCAAACACTCACATACCTACACCTACAGCGTACCATTTATAACGCTTACAAATACCAGCGGCCCCAGCGCTGATCCCTGCATCACCACCTCGTACATTATCGCCACAATAAGAGCATAACGCGAGAGTTCAATAAGCCATTCTTAGTGAACACGACGCAAACGAACTGCACTCCTCGCCGATAGCATTCAAACGTCCAGCGACCATTCGGTGCACCTATTCAGAGTCTATTTGCGTCTATTGCTCGATAATGTCGGCCATAGAACGAAACATCATTTACTATCTGCCCAGAGATTTATAGTAACAAGGGACGTTAGGTTCTGCGCATGGGAGCTGCTGGTCAGTGGTAAATGGTATGAAATATTGCGACATGTTTGTGGAGAAATTGAAGATGAAGAATCTGGTACAAGTGCTCGAAAGGAACGCTTCTTGCGTATAGTCAATTTATTTGACCAATTATGCATTATTATAATTATTATGCTTCTCTAGAAAATTAACAGTTGGTTTCTGGATGACAGGCACGCTTCACTTCCTAAATATTTAATTGAAACATTAATATTTACCTATTCGAATCGAAATAAACTACACCAGGAAATCTAAGCATTCGATTTATTCGAAAATTTATAGATAAATAGAAATTTATGAGCCATAAATTTCTATTTATTGATTATGAGCCATAAATTTCTATTTATTCATAAAAATATGTGTAATATTTCTACTCCCGATGCTGTATCAAGACGAAATTTAGTGCACATGCAATTCATGCTATAATATTTTCTCGTGTGCAAAGTATCTAACGTTCATATTTATCGCATCCCACGGTCCCTTCGATATAAAATTTGCCCCTGTCTGTTTGCACGATCCACGCCGGTAGCGAGTGTACCTTTACCTTATAGCTTTATTTTATCAATATTTACACAGCACTTGGACGGAACAAGAAAAATATGCCACGTATTTTGAGTGTATATCTCGAATATATCTTTCTGTTTTAGATTATTTTCTAATAATACATTCAATTCGATTGCGATTCCATTTTACAATTATTCAATATTCATAATAAAATATACTTTATATTTTAATTAATAACTCAATAACTGCCCTAGGTATCCATTATAGTGATTTATTATTGGCGTGACTCCATTCCAATTTAATCCCATAAGCTTTTGCAAAGTACATCGTAAAAATATGATTTTACTTGAGATTGCACAGCCAGCTATAGGACAAGAAATCTCAAGTCTAGACGAGGGTGTCTAAAGCAATAAAGTTTCCCGACTCCATCGTAGCATTATTAATCTAACAAATTTATTACCGTACTTAAAATATCGCCGCAAAATAAATTCCCTTCTCATCACAACTGCGTACTTAACTGAATCATCTTCCATCAACATACCATATCTAATAAAAATTACAAAAAAGCACCAGACAAAAAACCGCACTGTCATCACACGTCCCTCGATTTGTTAATGTATCCTTAGCGACACGATGACCATTAATCAACATCCCTTGCAATATGACCGCTTGCAAAGATCAATAAAGCAGTTTGCTTGTAAAAATGCCTTGTAACCGTGTGCGTGCGCTCTATTCGACATGTCAACTGTGGCGCCGGCCAATGTCGACGAAGGTCGCAGACAACATTCATTAAACTGTATTGCCAATACAAAAGGTTGACAAGACCTCTATTTTCGAACGAACCCAACAAAAATGCACGGGGAAGTGAACTTTGTAAGGCTACGCGAAAAAAATAAATAAGAAATAAACACGCTAAAATTGATCTCGATAGTTTCTTTCCGTCATAGCCTCGATAATAAAAAGTAATAAAAATTGTCGCTGTTCGAAAAAATAAATGTAAACGGTTAAAAATCATTTTATCTTGATTTAATGTAACGTGGCTTGCAGTGTTTTTTACATCACTCTCCGATGAAATTACAAAACAGTTCAATCGACGTTCCAAAATCGCATCCAATACTAAACAAGCTTACTTTTTTACCTGACTCCATAATTTTCCACCTCATCCTATAAAAAACCAACCACTCATTTGACAAGTCACACAAAACCGTGGGAAAGGTCCTCGCAAGTCAACCCTACAATTGACCTGTGCTAGGCGCTTGCACTGCCCGCGGGTCGGCCCGGCCACCTCGCGCTACCCGCCATCCTAGCGATGCTAACAAGATGTTTACATGCGTTGCTAAGGGTTACACCTTCAATATTTAGACAGGTCATTAAATTCTCCTAGTTTGCTTATCGCTATATTGGATGGTATTTATTAGAATGTCGCTTCAACAATGACAGTACATATTGCATCACGTACGATTCCGTAGTAAATATTTAATTAGAATAAATATTTACAATAGGTATAAAGTATAAAGTATAAAAATCTTTATTGAAAAAGTATAAAATAATACATTTAAAATTTGGGGAAACTAAAGCCTGTGTTAGTTGGAAACTGTGTTACAGGCTTTAGAATCCCTTCACAATTTTTGTAGATTGCCTTTTTCAACTTAAAATATAATTAAATTACAATTTAAACAAAGAAAAAAAAAAAGATTGCATGCATGAATGTTTGTGTGTGTGTGTGTGTGTGTGTGTGTGTGTGTGTGTGTTTGTGTGTGGGTGTGTGTGTGTTTGTGTGTGTATGTGTGTAATAAAATAATAATTTTTATTAAATATACGACCGTAATAGATTCTCTGTGGCTTCGTAATCTAACTTGTTAAGAATAATTAATAGTTCTTTTTTAAATTTATGATTCGAATATTTTTTAACTACTTTTACGTTATTACCAAATAAGCCATTATATATTTTAGGAGTAAAGAACTCTGAACTTCTACTACCGAACGCAGTATTAAACGTTGGAACAGGAACCCGCTCCAATCGTTTGTCACATTGTGAGAGTGTCGATGTCGGTACAATGTATCGATGAAATTTGCAAAGGCAGCGATATAAAAACATTTTTCTCACTGTTATAGTGGAGCGCCTGGGGGTTTTCACCTCGGATTAGAGTTATAGTGAATGAATTAATATGATCGATGTGGGATATTGTTAAATAAGCTATAAATTGCAATGTTTACCCATTTTTTTTTTGTGCACTCCATTGTTTCATTGTTTAAACAAATTATTGTGAAAAATTCATGTTTGACCATAGAGGGTGTCCCAAGAAGTAGTGATATACTGAAGCTGGGAGGTAGAGGACATAAAGGGCTATCCGAATCACCCCCATGTATATTATGCGATTTTTCGTATTTTCGGAGTTATGACGTTTTTTTCAAATTTTCACCTATCGCCGAGTACGTAGAGATTTTGATTTATGGTGACGTGAATTATGGCGGTAAATGCTTGATTTTTTTGTGTGCTAAGCTGAAAGAAAGGCCAATTCAGTATAGTAACATTTACTATCGTTAGATCTTCGAATGGAATAAAAAAAAAGAATTTATTGCCAAGAAAGATAACATTACCCAGTATGTTCATAACTTCAAGGGCCCGTAAAAAATAAAATCACATAAAAAATATCCGTTTTGCTTTTTAAAAACTTACTCTATCTATGAGGTAGCTACCCTGAAAATTTCATTTTATTATTCATAAGGCTTCAATTGAAAAATTGAAATCTAAAAGTGGTAAGTGCAAAATTTTAATGCAAACAAAATAAAACCAATTACAAGGTGTTTAATTACAATAAATTTTCAAAATGACCCCCCCTGTTGCTCACTGCAAGTGCAACATCACCGGAAAAAGTTGTCTTTTAAACGTCTGAATACCCTTTTATTATTTTAATGGTTTCTTCTGCTACTCTCAATTTCCGGGTTAATTCGTCCAAATTGCGGCATTCTCTCGAGTAGACGAGGTCTTTGTAGTATCTCCATACAAAAAAATGCCGGCGTAGTCAGATTTCATACATCAACACTTCAACTTTGAATGAATCCATCATGAATTTTATAGCCGTCCAGAAAACCGATTATTATAGAGATTATATCGAGTATAACCGACTTAGAGACACTTGCAGCAAAATATCATTCGGATTATTATAATTTGCTGAAAAATTCAATTCACCTCAGTAATGTTGAAAAGAAAATTAATCTAAGTAGATGCAGCAATGGAGCAAATATACAAGTACCTACATAGAAGAGAATGATGATTGCCAATTTACCATGCAAAAGTTGAAAAACGTCATCACTACAGAGCATATCCCGGTAGAAAAACTATTAAAAAACGACTAATAGAACGCTTTCACGATGATATTATCATTTCAACTAAGTATTTGATGTAGGCAACAATGTAGGTAATTGTAATATATTTAAATAAACAGATTTGGTACTAATAATTTTTTTTCTTTTCATTAGTCGTAATTAATTACCTTATTTTTTTAAATTTACTCAATAGAGTACGTTTAATTTATAATTAAACCGGCCGAGAAATTCCATTGTACATAGCAGTTGTGGCTCCGCTCTCCCCTCCACGTTTTTCTATCTGTTTGAGATCCCTACTGCTATTTTTATACACAGGTATCTTTGAAAAATATTCCTATAATATGTCTACTCGAATAAAAAAAAGAAATACTGTTTAAAGTGAAAATATATGGTCAAACATTAATTTTTCATAACATTTTTTTTAAACAACGAAACAATGGAGTGCACAAAAAAAATTTGGGTAAACATTGCAATTTATAGTTTAAGAAACAATATCCCACATCGATCGTATTAATTCATTCACTATAACTCTAATCCGAGCTTTTACGGTTTTGTATGCTCCAGGCACTGCACTATTAGTACATTACACTGTTGATATAGATCAGTTGTAGGGTGCCTGAACGGTAAACGATACATGACCTTAAGTATGGCGCGTTGTGAACGTTCCAATTGTATAAGGTTGCATTTAGGTGCACTGCCCCAGATGGTTAAGCAGTAGGTTATGATACTCTCACATAAAGATTTATATGTTAAAGTGAGTATATCAGGGCTGGCCACTTCCCTTAGATTTTTAAAAACATGCATCAATTTTCTAGATCTAGTGGAGACTTCAGTTATGTGTGGGTCCCAGGTAAGTCGGTCATCCAATATGACTCCTAAATATTTAATCGTTTTAACACGTTCTAAAGTGGCACATGAACAACACGCGGGGAGGCTCACTTCTCTGTTACATGGGTAAGTATGTAATTGAATTTTGAATGACTCTTTCGGGCATGTACGAGCTGTAATATCAAAGCAAACGTATTTAGTCTTCATGGTGTTTAGGGTAAGTAGGCTATCTTCTAACCAGGCTGTCACCTTACTCATTTCTGTTTCAGCAGTTTGACGTACTGCACTCCAAGAAGGACCACGAAATAAAAGAACAGTATCGTCCGCGAACATGGTTATGTCGGTTTTATTTAAACGAAGATTACATAGTTCGTTCACGTAGACGATAAACAGCGATGGACCGAGGGTACTACCCTGCGGTATTCCGTACAAACATGAAGCGTTGCTGCTAAAGTGGCCATTTACCCTTACCCTCTGAGTTCTGCCTGACAGATAAGATCTGAACCATTCAAGAGGCATTCCCCTTACTCCCATATTTTGCATACGTGACAAAAGTATGGGAATAGAAACGGTGTCAAATGCCTTTTGAAGGTCCAGAAATACACCCATGCACTTTTCATTGTTGTCCAGGTAAGATCGTATTTTCGATGTTAAGCTGTAGACTGCATCCTCTGTAGACTTACCGATCCTGAACCCATATTGCAGTGAACTGAGCATCTTAAATCTAGTTAAGTATTTTATCAATCTATTGTTTACAATTTTTTCAATTATTTTAGAAAATGTTGATATAAGCGAAATTGGTCTATAGTTACAGGCTAAACTTTTGTCGCCAGATTTAAAAATAGGAGATACTATGGCTTTTTTAAAGGGGTCTGGAAAAACGGCACTTTCAAAACTAAGATTAATTAAATATGTAATAGGTTCAATGATTAGATTTTGAATTTCTTTTAGCAAATTTGTAGATATATTGTCCCAACCTGGAGCACAGGAAGATTTTAAACTATTTATTACACTTTGAACCTCATTGCAGTTTGTCGGTAAAAGTAGGAATGAATTAGGAGGGGCGTCTACAGAGGAAGCTTTTTTAGCCAAACAATCCTCAGTGCATCCCAACATATTAAGTGTATTGTTTGCTAAATCGCTACCTATAGAAGTAAAATATCTGTTCACTTCGTTCAGCGAGTCAGTAGTAGATGTTTTTATTTTTAAGAGCTTATCAGGTATTGGTGCGGTTTTATTTATGTTGCATACATCCTTTATTATATTCCAAGTATTTTTAATATTTCCTGCATTCTGTCTAAATTGGTTTTGATAATACTGGTTCTTAGCTGTTTTTATTATATAATTACATGTGTTACGATATCTTTGGAAATAATCTTTAAATTCTATGTCATTAGGTTTAGCTTTGCATCGTTTTTGTAATTTAATTTATTATAATTTAATTTATTATACGGTATTTAATTTAGTCTTGAAATATTAGAGTAATTCAGATATGAAGAACATACATATAAAGTGATTGAATTGGTTAATAAAATAGAATGTAACCAATTATCTGATACAAGTTTATTCTCACGTTACACATTATGATGTAGCCATTATAAACTCTTCATCCCACCATAAACGGAGTCAAGAGGGTGCTCGAACGTATTGTTTGAAAATATGTTAAGAACGCTGTGTTTAAAGACGTATGAGGCAAATCGAACCAGTCAACGATGTCAAGGGGCCTCTCGGTATGAGGAATCGGCCTGAAGCACCCTCACTGCGTGTAAACAAAACGAGATCCGCACTTGAGGGTCATGGTGTTTCTTTCTTTTAACCCTCCATTATGTTGGAAAGATTATACTCTCCTGGAACATAATATACTAGACTTAAGCTAGGTTGGATTTACGTTATAGGAATGTTTAGAAACGTATGATTTGTGAAGGGATGAATAAAAATGCATATCCAAATGTAAAAAAGGTCTTCTCGTCTTATTTTAACAACATTTTTATTCTTTACTTTAATTGTAACTTTTCTAAATAAATGTTACAACACAATACTCCAACTAGTGCACACTTTTCTGGGCCACACAAAAGCTCGGTGTCAAAGCGATTGCGACAACACCACTATAGAGAAAATAGCCATCTAACATCTAAGGAAAGCAAAGAATGCAAACAACTCGAGTCCACCACTCGCAGGGTTGAAAGTCTCTAGTTTCGAAAGCACAGACGTCTAGATGGCGGGCGTGAGAAAGTGGTGAGTCGCAGCCCTATTGTTGACCTGTGGAGCGCACTCCGCCCCGGGCCAAGTGCGAATACATCGAGTTATGATTACCTTTGGTGATACGGAACTGGGCAGATTTAGATGGAAATTCTGGATATGGATGATATTAATACGGGTTGTAGCAAGAAGGAATATGATAAATCAGAAGGGTTTTATTGTAGTCTAGTTGAATTATTCATAAGCTCATTTATTTTACATTTCCTACATTCTTCTTTATTATTTAAGAAATTAACAAGTAAACAGATATAGACATACTTTTCTTATTCATAAAATCATCAAGTGATTGCGACTTGTTCGTCTTTATGATGCAGACATTGATATGTTTGAATCATGATTTTCACCCTATACAATTCACTCCCTAAACCCAACTTCCACGCGTACTAGCTTGTCATTTCGTCCTTTTGCACTACAGCGTATATATTTATTACATCAGCCAGATAGCAATAAACAAACCACATTAATCTCAGCCGCTGTCAACTGCTTTGTATATAATGTATATTATAAACCTACGCAGCGCAAAAATGGAGATCGTAATAAATACTAATCCGCATGCCGACATAATTAAGAGATTGCCATATGTCGATTGTTGTGAGATCTGTCAGTGTTGCCATTGTGACATTTTCGCGGATAGGGTTGCCAGATGTTTGAAATAATATTTTTATTGCTTTTGCTAATCTTGTTTTGAATGTTTCTATAGGATTGCCATATGCGGGATATTAAGTGATATTTCGTTTATATTTAAATGGTTACGTTTACCAGATGTCTAAAATATACAAAAAAGCTCTTTTACTTCAACTTCAGATCGTTGCTAATTATTATTGAATGTATTATGTAACTGTTCATAGCACTTTTGTAGCCATTCAAATTGAACATCAATCAAAACAATGATTTACTAAATATCGATTAGTGAAGTAACCTACTGGGATTACAGGATTTCAAGGCTACCACTTAGGTACGCTAGTTATCTGGTATGCATTATGCATCACCATCGCGGCTATTACATGTATTTATAAGCAATTATATAATAATCGTCGTCTTCTTTGTTACGATTTTTATATTCTAGAATAATCTATTACAAACTTATGAGTATGTGAGGAAAGATGGATGTATTGACGTCATCAATCACGCCTGATACGCCCGCGCAGATATTTTTTTGTAAGTTTATCTTTTCTCTAAGTAGTAACTTTTAGACTTATTATTATTAATTTTCGGAGACAAATGCAATCAAAAATCATTAAAATCCAATCTGACTTTCATATATTATGTGTTAGTAACAAATTACACATAATATAAACACATATTAAAGGCAGGTAATAAAATATAGATTCACACAGACTAGTATAAGAAGTTTGATGAACTTTGCCTACACGTTGTTTATAATCTGGATTCATTCATACCTAGTTCTATCCAGAGCGCTGAGACAAACGTCAAAACGAAAAGGAATAGAATTCGCTAGCGATACTAATTATTGTCATAAGCGTACAGGTAAATTAGCTTGGAGAAATTTTTGCGTTTGTAGTAGTGTATGGTCAGCAAAACAACATTTTATTTTTAGTTTTTATTTTATATATATGTATATATAATATATAAATATGGGATTTTAAATTAAACTATATGTGTTTCTCCTCTGAAAAAGATGAGACTTTAATTTAATATTTACACATTTAACATACGTATAACTTTTACAAAATGAACATGATTTTACAAAATGACAATGTTACTAAAATGAAAAATTTACTAACCTGAAAAAGAAACGACATTTAAAGTTTAATTCTTTAGTTTGAGAAGTCAAAGGCTTGCCTCGACCATGTTTTAACACTGGAGCCATTTTGAATTAACAATACAAAGTTACAACACTTACACACAAATTAAACACTTCAACAAATATTATAACAATAATAACAAATAATAACAACAATCAACAAATACAAAAGGAGATTGCCCAAGTGACTATGGCACTTGGTATCGCAATCAAACTTATTGTGTCAAGATGAAATATAGCTCAATTTAAAGCTTGATGTTAGTACTTTTAGAAACGATTAAAGTTTTTATATAAATAAGCCGCAGTTCGCGACAAAAAAATAAAACAATAGTTTTATTCAACACTTCAAAAAAATACTTTATCGAGTTTAAACTAACGATGAACGTTAAGTTTTACATTTATTACATAGGTAATATTTTAATTTACAAGACAAATGTGAAAAGTAAATCGTAATAAACATTACCTATTTCAAAATAAATTACGTCGAACATTGCGTCGAACCTTAGCGTCGAACACATTCATTCAAGATTCATTTCAAATAGAAACTATGACATATGACGCAGGACGCTTGCAAGAGAGATAGATATATGTGTCAAAACAAAAACTTTTACTTTTATTTCTATTTATTTGGTATAATTACGACTTAATAGTGATAAATATGATCATTATAAATACAAATAGGAATTAACAATATCACGAACACGTGACACAATTAGTATTTTACCGATTCCATACGTGGTCATACATGTTTCAAAACACAAACTTTTAATATTATTTCAATTTATCCGGTATAATTAAGACTTAATAGTGATACATATGATCATTATAAATACAAATAGGAATTAACAATATCACGAATACGTGGCACAACTCAAATTTTACCGATACCACCCGTGGTCATTCTCCTTTTTTTACCGATACCACCCGTGGTCATTCTCCTTTATCAATTAAACTACGTACATAATAATTATAATTTTTGAATGAAATGTGTGCTTAATGTTCTAACGGTACCAAACAACTGCATTTGGCACCTGCGGACAGCGTAAACTGGTTTATTCTGGTTTTGTGCGTGTTTCCACTTTCCACTATCAAGTGACGATTTATTTATTTGTTTTGTTTCGTAATTATTATGGTCAAATATTAATTATGAAACAAATTAT
>CAJQZM010027116.1:0-31896 GCA_907164665.1 Colias nastes | reverse complement strand
TTAAACTTAATGTACAATAAAGAATAAATAAATAAATAAATAAATAAATATTCCCATAAATATTTCTATTTATTTTATTCTACTCAAACACATGACACGTAGCCCGTAGGCAAGTTACTAGTTATTATTCTGTGACGTAGGTCAATACCATTTGTAGTAATTCCTACTGCATTTATAATATTGTGTCCAAAGCAAAAAAAATAATGAATTGGTTTTGAGCAATAATGATTCCTATATTAAGAAAAAAGAGAAAGAAAATATTATAATATAAGATTATTTTAATAACTTTTAACAATAAATTCATTATTTAAATCTATCTATACTAATATTATAAAGCTGAAGCGTTTATTGGTTTGTTTGTTTGAGCGCGCTAATCTCAGGAACAACTGGTCCGATTTGTAAAATTATTTCGGTATTACATAGCCCATTCATCGAGGAAGGCTATAGGCTATATATCATCTCGCTAAGACCAACAAAGGCGGAGCACTGCGGGTAAAACCGCGGAGCACAGCTAGTTATAAATAACTGAAATATGTAATAGTCAGAAATACGGAACCACTATGCTGCCTGCCTACACACTCTTATCTACTATTTTATAATTATGCACACTACAAACAATGAATTGCAAGGAAATCCCATAGGAATTACGATTACGAATGACTCATTATGTAATAGGGAAATCTATTATTTACTGTCTGTAAATGTCTAGACCAACATGAGATTATTATAGTCCAACTAATATAAAAATACGCATGTTTGTATGTTCGTTTGTTTGTTATTAATTTACGCGAAACTGCTGAACCGATTTTTATGAAATTTAGCACACACATGGAGGGTAACTTGGAACGAAAAGCTAATTCAGGGTCTATTTATTCATCTAGGCTTTATAAAAGTATTAGCGTTCTGTCCGCAGCTTCGCCCACGTTTTCTAAGATAAACCCGCATAGTGCCCGTTCCTGTGGGATTTCCGGAATAAAAAGTAGCCTATGTCTTATTCTGGGTCTTCAGCTACCTACATACCAAATTTCATTATAATCGGTTCTGTAGTTTTTACGTGAAAGAATAACAAACATCCATCCATCCTCACAAACTTTTACAACGCGCTAAATCGGTCCTATTCTCATTTATCTATACTAATATTATAAAGCTGAAGAGTTTGTTTGTTTGTTTGAACGCGCTAATCTCAGGAACTACAGGTCCGATTTGAAAAATTATTTCGGTGTTCGATAGCCCATTTATCGAGGAAGGCTTTAGGCTATATATCATCACCCTAAGACCAACAGGAGCGGAGCAATGCGTATAAAACCGCAGGGCACAGCTAGCAGTAGACACATTTGCCCCATGTATCACGACCAGATTTCATCCTAAAATTCGAAAGTGTTAGATATAAACCCCTATATGGGAGCCGACATTTGAAACGGGGAAACATTAATTGTTCATACTCTATAATTAGCTTCATAAATATTAATTCAGTGGGGGTAGATGCGCTTTGCACGCAATTTCAATACTTAATCGTGTACAGGGTGCTCTAAAAATTGTTGTTTTTGTTTTTGTAAGATAGAGGAGCGTAATTGTTACGTTATATACCTACAAATAATCATCAAATGGTGATGCACACAGACCGTATTAGTATTTTCTTGTGTTCGAAATGTCGGGATAATAATATAATAAAACGCGTTTAAATTTAAATTTCTAAACAGACTGTTTTAATAATAATGAAGTGTTAAAATAACAAGCAAAAATTTAAAAGTTCATCAAGTTTGATTTTGATTTTGAGCGTGTTCTCTGTGAGCGAATAAAGATAAATGTGATGTTTCTTTCCTAATTTGTTAATCGTGTGTTATTTATATAAATTTATTGTACAATACCTACTTCTATTTATTCTTCAAAGTAACACAGTGCAGTATATTTTTTGCTAAAATCTTGCAAGTAGGTACGCACAATGCCTTTTACTTTTAATGTTATAATTTGTGTTAATACATTTTTAATATTCTTCATTTAGGTACGCAACATATATAGCTAAAACAAATGATTAACAGAACATCCTGTATATATCCATTAGGCACTGAACAGATACCTAGGGCGTTAATTAATTACTTGAATCTGGGCTATCAGACCTTATACATGACACGATTGCATCATAATTGATACACCGGATTTGGAGATCATTACACAAATTGTTTTTAAATTTGGAAGATTTCCAAATAATTATTATTATTGTTTAAAAGATCATTATTCTAATGATTAATTTATTTGATTTTAATTATTATTGTTGGAAGAATAATAAATAGAAATATTTGTTATCGGAAAAGTCTTATTAATTATATATTATATTAAAATAATTGTTGTTATCTATTTTATATTTTATCTTAGGGAAAAACTTAAGAAATTCTATTCACTGACGAAACCATTCCATTCCTTTTCCATTCATTTCTATGCTATATTAATCATATAAAATGGATCAAATTTTCTGAAGGTACTTCCCTCTCTAAAAAGCAAAATTAGCCCGTTTTTTTCTTCGTTCAACACGAGAACATGGCAATAACATATTTTGCACAGGCAAAACACTAAAGAATAGAAATACTATAAAAATTAAAAATCAATTTTTTTTCATGTGGTGTCTCTCAATGTTAGCCAGAAGGGCTTCTACATTTTAACGCGGACACGTGGGTGAACTGAAGGTTCACCCTGGTAGCGACATGCGCAAGGGCGTCCCCCCTTGACGGGGATCTCGAACCTCGGCTTGGGCTGTCGCTTGAGTGGAGGAGGCCGGAAGGGCCCTAGTCGGACGGGAAAAAATCAATATATGGTACATAACGTTCACAATATGAAAACTCATTATTTTGAACTGGGATCAATTAATTTTTTCTTTAATTATGTTTTTTACCTCTTACACAGTAAATATTTAGTAATCTGTTCTAGTTCTACATTATAACGTTACAAATTGTTTACCAAAGGTGTATAAAATCAATGACTTGTAAAATCTTGTAACATGCACACAGCGTATGCCTGGCATATGGTTAGCGTTCGTTTGATTACGATTCGATGAACTCAGATAATATTAGGTAAGTATATACTTATTAATATTATATATTCATATTTTCATAATATAAGTTATATAGGTATACATGGATGGAGGCACAGAACTATATCGATATAGTTCTGTGGATGGAGGCACAGAACAAATAAATTTCAAGTAGGTAGGTATATGTGCATGTTGATAATATCACCACGGCTCGAAAAGTGAAGGAAAACATCGTGAGGAAACCGACATGTCGAAGAATCAAAAGTTCGACAACATGTGACATCTGCCCGCACTTGGCCAGCGTGGTCGATGATGGCCTGTACCCTCATAGGAGGGCCGTGTCCCAGCAGTGGAAACGTATATGGGCTGATGATGATGATGATGTATCTGTAGAATGTTTTACAAAGGTTGAATTAATAATGTTCTAATAATATTTTGCCTACTCAGTTATAAGTCCATATTTAGATGCTCGTTCGTTCTTTTTATCTACGTAAAGGTTGAATTTCATGAGATTTTCACTCATTTAAAATTGAATATAAATTATACTTACTTAAAGTCCGAAGCGTCACTGGTTGTCCATAACATGCCTATGTATTAAATTAAATTATTTAACAACTAGCTTTCCGCCCGCATCTTCTCCCGCATAGTATAAAAAAACGTATGCAGTTTTTTTCTTTCCCGTTCCCGTGGGATTTCCGGGATAATACCTATTCTATGTCAGGTTTTAAGTTATGTTTGTACCAAATTTCATTCAAAACAGTTCAGTGGTTGAGCTGTGAAGAAGAGACAGATAGGCAGAGATACCTAGTTACTTTCGCATTTATAGAGGTAGGTAATCCATACTTAATATTATAAATGCGAAAGTAACTCTGTCTGTCTGTCTGTTAGGTACTCAATCACGCCTAAACTACTGAACCAATTTTCATGAAATTTGGTATGGAGATATTTTGATACCCGAGAAAGGACATAGGCTACTTTTTATCCCGGGAAAATGACGCAATCCCGGATATCCCACGGGAACGGGAACTATGCGGGTTTTTCTTTGACTGCGCGGGCGAAGCCGCGGGCGGAAACCTAGTAATAAATAAACTTGTAATTGTAAAACAAACGAGCGCATTATGATAATATTTTTATTCAGGAAATATATAACAATGCGTATCTTCGAAGCAATTATATTATGTTTTAATTAATCATTATGTTCTGCTATTTTATTATTCATGACAATATCCTTGAAAGTTTTGCATTTATTTTTAATTTTTTAGTTACTGTTTTCGTGATTTTATTTTATTATTTTATGATGAAACAATAAAGATATTCATAATATTTCTTCTATGATTTACTAGCTTTCCGCCCGCGGCGCGACCCGCGTTTTCAAAGAAAAACCAGCATAGTTCCCGTTCCCGTGAGATTTCCGAGATAAAACCTATCCTATGTGTTAATCCAAGTTACCCTCTATGTGTGTGCTTAATTTCATTGTAATTGGTTCAGTAGTATTTGCGTGAAAGAGTAACAAACACATACATTCGTACACATTCATCCTCACAAACTTTCGCATTTATAATACTAGCTTTCCGCCCGCGGCTTCGCCCGCGTTTTGAATGAAAAACCCGCATAAGTCCCGTTCCCGTGGGATTTCCGGGATGAAACCTATCCTATGTGTTAATCCAAGTTACCCTCTATATGTGTGCTAAATTTCATTGTAATCGGTTCAGTAGTATTTGCGTGCAAGAGTAACAAACACACACATACACGTATCCATCCTCACAAACTTTCGCATTTATAATATTAGTAGGATTGGTAGGACTAGTAGGATTAGTAGGATAGGATAGGATAGGAATATGGTAACCACGCAACGCAAAAGATTTTTTACACGCATAATTACATTAGTTTCAACTGTATGTATCATCACTACATAGTATAAAACAAAGTCGCTTTCTCTGTCCCTATGTCCCTATGTCCCTTTGTATGCTTAAATCTTTAAAACTACGCAACGGATTTTGATGCGGTTTTTTTTAATAGATAGAGTGATTCAAGAGGAAGGTTTTAGTATATAATTTATTAGGTTTTAGACAAAGCGGGCGAAGCCGCGGGCGGTAAGCTAGTATTGTATACGACTCCTGTTGACTTTGACCCACTTTAAACGGACAAATTCTTTGTACACTTATCAAGGATCGGTGACAATACAGTTACAATAGAAGTTTTAGTTCTTTTTGTTACTATTTTTTACCTATCATTATTTTTGCTCCGTTCCTTCTAGTTTAAGTGTGATTTTATTTAAATTAATACATTAATATTTATAATTAATTGGACTTAATTTTATTTTTTTATCAAACACTAGCTGTTCCCCGCGGTTTCACCCGCATTGCTCCGCTCCTGTTGGTCTTAGCGTGATGATATAATATAGCCTATAGCCTTCCTCGATAAATGGGCTATCTAAGTTAGATAGCCCACAGAGTTAGATAGATAATCTAACACAAAAATAATTTTTCAAATCGGACTAGTAGTTACCGAGATTAGCGCGTTCAAACAAACAAACAATCAAACAAACAAACAAACTCTTCAGCTTTTTAATATTAGTATAGATAAAAAAAATTGTAAGGTATTATAAATTCTAGGTTCCTAAGATTGGCTCATTGAAACAGTCAATAAAATAGTATCGCATTTGTAACATTATTTAAATCTTAACCTACATTAATATAGAAATTAATTATATAAATATTAAGTGTTAAATGGTTTACACTATTGCAGAAATTCTTATAAAACTACGATGGATAAACGAGTCAAACCCACTAAAAATGTATAAAAATCTAAACTTTTATTTATGTGTGTGTACCGCTATATCTAACAAAAGGTAATTATTGTATACTGTTACAATGTGAGCGACCATTGTCATATTTACAATGGTGTGCCACAAGGCAATGTACTGGGTCCTTTGTTCTATATTTTGTATGAAAGTGATGTTATATTTTTGTGTAATTAAAAAATTGTACTGAACCGTAGATTTTAGATTCTACACTTATATTAAATAGTTAAAATATGTTGGAAAGTAAACCAATTAATATATATAAATGATTACAAGTAGGTTATGTTGTAAAGCCCAGATATAATAATATGTAATGTTCATGAGTAAGATCAGTATTTTCATAATATAGTGGATCGATAAAAAATGTGATTTTCAACTACATCAACTGCTAGAGTATCACTATAATTGGCACATACATCATAATATTATAATCTTCACTATGATACTAAAAACAAACACTGTGGAATAGGTACCTACCTACGAGACTACTTATTCTATAAAAAAATATTTTTTATTGTATGTCGATATTATACCTACAGGATTCTGTAGCAGGTAAAATTAACATAAATAAATAAATAAAATCTTTATTTTGCTTTAAACATGGTATTCAATGGTGATACAATTATATTAATAAAGCACAAACATGTTCAGCCAATACAAGCATGCAAAAATAATTACCATAAAGGAGTTAATGGTCCATTCGGGTTGAACTTTCCATGAACTCCTTTATGGTATAGAAGTTTTTTTCATTAAGCCAAATAAGAAGATGTTTTCTAAATTTATAATCATTACACGTCTTTAAGTTATTTGGCAAATTGGCAGATGATTGAATATTTTAACGGCCATCCCCACGCAACTTTCCTTGTATTTGACGATACGAGGGTTCTCTCGTAAAATTAATTTATTCGGATCCCTTCGTGATCTCGAGTTTAGTTGAGAGGATGTTTTAAACAAACTACTATTTCTAAAAACAAACATACACAGTTCAAAAATATATAAACAAGGTAGGGGTAATAAACCAAGCTTTTTAAATAAGGGTCGACATGATTCAGTGGGTGCTATTCCACAGATGGCTCTCATGCATCGTTTTTGCGCAATGAATGCCCTATCCCTAGCAGTACTGTTACCCCATAATACTAATCCATAGCGAAGGTGTGATTCTACGTAGGCACGGTATGTTGTCACGGCAGTCTCTAAATTTGTGGTAACTTTAACCCGTCTAAGCGCGTAAACGAATCTATTAATTTTATTACATACATCACCTACATGAGCCTTCCAGTCCAAATTATCATCTATTGTAATACCTAAATATTTAATATTTTGTAATGCGTCAATTTTGTTTATGTCTAAAGCAATGTTAAATTTTTTATTAGAAGATTTATTAAATTGTATGAATTTTGATTTTTTAAGGTTAATAAATAACATACATAATAATATTATAATAGAAGTAACATTGAATGCGGTTGAGAAGAAATATAATATTACATAATAAAGATATCGTGGTGGTCTGCTAACCACGGTGTAAAGAAGAATGATTTTATCATATAACTAGCTTACCGCCCGCGGCTTCACCCGCTTTGTCTAAAACCTAATAAATTATATTATACTAAAACCTTCCTCTTGAATCACTCGTTCTATTAAAAAAAACCGCATCAAAATCCGTTGCGTAGTTTTAAAGATTTAACTTTTAAGCATACATAGGGAGTAGGGACATAGGGACAGAGAAAGCGAGTTTGTTTTATACTATGTAGTGATTATATTATGTAAGTAGTTGATTTGTTTGTTTTCACTCTAATTCAGATAAGTTTCTAATTAGATTGTAGTTTATAATAGCCATATAAAATTATGGGGCTTATAGCAAATTTATTCGTTCATTTAAAACGATGAGTTGAACTTTTTTATAGTTACTGTGATGACCTGTTTATGAATATAAATTAATATACCTGCGAAATTTCAGTTTACCTCTAGCCCAATGAACGCAAATACTTTGACCGTCTTCTTGGTACAGTGATTGACGCGTAAGCGTGGAACCGAGGGGTCCTGGGTTCGATTCCCGGTGGAGACGAAGAAAAAAAAATGTCTCGGTCTGGCAGGACACAGAAGACTGATCACCTACTTGGCCCTAAAAAAAAATCGATCAGTGAAACAGATGTATAATGCATCTGCCCCTTACCCCACTAGGGGACATGGGTCTTGCTAGGCTCGCTTTTCTAGCCCAACGCGTCTGCCCCATACCCTTCTAGGGCACATATATTTAGTTTGGCTGTCTATATTTAATTTTTTTCGAAACCTTCATCAAAATAGTCAAATGAGGTTTCAATGCATGAAACAAACGAAGTCACGGGCGGAAGCTAGTATGAATAAGTGTCATTAAACAAAGAAAAATCAGTGAACTTAAAACAATTGTTTTTGGAATTTACCTGTACGCATATTCTGTTTCCCATGACCTTGCAGCCTTTTATAAATTGTGTTGACGTAATTACTTATATTTAAATCTATTAAATTTCATTTTAACAAACTAGGATTTGATCAAACACTCGTAAAGTTTTAACTATTGGTCCGTCCCAGCTTTGTCTGTGGTACATATTATATGTATAGCCTATAGCGATCAGAGATTACGTACAATGTACATATCTAATGCAAAGAGAATTTTGGAAATCGTTTCTGTAGTTCCTGAGATTATCACACTCAAAATAATAACTCTTCAGCTTTATATTATTAGGTACCTAGTATGGATGAGTCAAGATTTCAAATTTTCGACCACGCAGCAGACGAAGGACGCAGAACGCAGTGGGACTTGAAAAAGATAGTGTAACTTGTAAGGTGAGAATTGTTCCATTTTTGTAAGACATAATTCTTGTCTGAAGCCTATATGTAGCCAAGTTATATGAATGACTGGTCAACACCTGGCTAAATAAAGATAGATACAAATTAGTATCCTAGCAGTTGCATTAGATGGCTAAATCATTCAGGATAAACGTCGCCTTTTAATAAAGAGGCTAGGCTTCTACTTAAACGTTTGATTTAATTGATTGTGACACATATACGTCTTATAAAATATGTTCAATGAATTCACGATTTCATGGTTGATTAGACAGCTCGTTTTTTTAACTGTTTCTAGGTCAAAATCGAAGGATTTAACATTAGCGTATTAATTGATTGACAAAGAGGTTTTATAGCGTGCTTTAGTTTTTAACATGCTCATATTCACCTGTATGTTTGTACTCTAAAGCCGGGTATCCACTTAGGTTCGCCGTGGTTTGCGAACGCGCCCGCTCCGCAAACCAAACATAATGGATACGTCGTGATCGCGGAGCGCGACTGGAGCACGATCGGAGCACGGCGGAGCGCTCGGGAAGCGGTTTTTTGCGCGATCTCAAAGGGGAGCGCAGTTTGTTCGTGGACGCGAGCGTGTGTTTGTTAGTTCGCGAACATGGAGTGGTCCGATGAAATGATGAATATAATATGCATTATTTCATTATTTCTTCTTCCCTTATACATATTAGCTTGCCAAAATCGAGGAGGTCGTTTGTATTCCATCACAATATAATGTATCAAAATATAAGCTGCACTTCCTACTAATTCTGGAGGCGGCATGTTTGCACCGACCGTCTGTCGTGTGTCGACTGGAGACCGGAGCGCGGAATTTAGCGCTCCGACAGGAGCACTGATGTTGCAGCCTAAGTGTGTACACTGTACACGTTCACGTTCGCGGAGCACACAGTGTTCGCAATCCACGGCGAACCTAAGTGGATACCCGGCTTAACGTAACGTAACCGATTCCTTTAGACTTGAATTTTACGTCAAACCGACAGATTTAATTCAAACTTTGTCCACTTAGCAAGGATTGATGACAATACAATACATAATATCATCTTATTAAAGCGTTTTTTTAACTATATTTATTTATTTAATATAAATATTTAAATACTTCAGAACAATTTTCATGATGCCATACTAAGCTTTCGCTTGTGTTATGGAAACCAGATGGCTGATAAACATACATATATAATTTTAAATAAATACTTATATAGATAATTAACACCCAGACACAGAGCAAACATCTATGTTCATCACACAAATATTAGCCCCGGGTGGGAATCGAACCCACGACCTCTGGCTTGGAAGGCAGGGTCACTACCAAACAAGCCAACCGGTCAGTCATACAATATAATATCAAAGTATTACAATATTATTGTAATACTGTGATAATATTATGTAGATAGAAGTTTTCAACTTCAATACATTATACATTGCAGTTTCGAGTCGGAAAAATGACGTGTACATAATGCACATCTAATCTACGAAAGAAATCCTTTTGAAGGAACTGTCAACAAAGAAACAAAAGTTTGACATATTGTGACATTGGCATTATCTATACTAATCTATACTAGTAATATTATAAAGCTGAAGAGTTTGTTTGTTTGTTGGTTTGAACAGGCTAATATCAGCAACTACTGGTCCGATTTGAAAAATTCTTTCGGTGTTATATAGCCCATTTATCGAGGAATACTATAGGCATATAGCCTCATCATCACGCTAAAGGCCAACAAGAGCGGAGCAATGCGGGTGAAACTGCGGGACACAGCTAGTAGAAAATAAAAAAGAAGACGTGTGTCATCTACGCACTTGGCCAGCGTGCATATACATAAACCACAGAACTATATCGAGAAACACATTCAAACATTTATTTATATTACACTAGCTTTCCGCCCGGGTTTTTACCGCTGAATATCGAATTTATAAGCTTGGTACTAGCTGGTTAGTTAAAAGCAGAGATCATGTATGTTCGTTTATGTACCTACATTAACAAATGCTTTACTAAATTGGATATAAACATGGGAAATAACTTTTGATTTCAACCCCGAAGAGATTGATCTATAAAAGAAAATGCCATTGTTTTAACCGAAGTCTTTACTACTACCATTCCAAACATCCAAATCGGACTTACATATATTTAAGAGATAATTTGATACGGTATTGAGGTTTAATAAATTCTGTATATAGCCTTTGATATTCGTTATGCATAGATTCATGAATATTGCGTATTGAAATCCATAATTTTACTATGGTGTCGAAATATATATTTCTAGGTAAGTATACGCTAATAATATTCTTCGTATATTTGAATAAAAATTGGAGCATTCAAACTACATAATATATAGATTCTAGAAAGGCACATAGCGATATAATTATATATAGATAATACTAGATTTCCGCCCGCGGCTTCGCTCGCGTTTTCAAAGAAAAACTCGCACAGTTCCCGTTCCCGTGCGATTTCCGGGATAAAACCTATCCTATGTGTTAATCCAAGTTATCTTCTATATGTGTGCTAAATTTCATCGTAAGCGGTTCAGTAGTATTTGCGTGAAAGAGTAACAAACACACACACACACACATCCTCACAAACTTTCGCATCACTACATAGTATAAAACAAAGTCGCTTTCTCTGTCCCTATGTCCCTTTGTATGCTTAAATCTTTGAAACTAAGCAACGGATTTTGATGCGGTTTTTTTTAATAGATAGAGTGATTCAAGAGGAAGGTTTATATTATATACTAGCGGTCCGCCCCGGCTTCGCCCGTGGTACATATGAAAAATAGATGTTGGCCGATTCTCAGACTTACCCGATATGCACAGAAAATTTCATGAGAATCGGTCCACCCGTTTCGGAGGAGTATGCAGACTAACATTGTGACACGAGAATTTTATATATAAGATAATAACATCCATTAAATAGTGGAGAAGTACTGTTATTTTTGAGGTTTCTAATGTGATGTCGTAAATAATTACATTTTTTCCGCTTACATTGCAAACGCAGGCTGAACCCTACGATTTTTATCAAAATAATGTACTAAGTATTGTACACATTGAAAAGGTCTACAGAAAAGTCCGTGATGGTATATGTCTATCTCTTATGGATAACCTACAATAACTTTTTTTTGTCATTTACTTTTTACGACAAATAATGGCTAATTTTCGAAGCGATTTTAACCAATACAGCATTAATCCTTAACCAATTAAATACCTTGAATACATTGTTCATTTAATATAGATCTATATGGCCCTTTACACCGTATGATTTAAGTGAATATTTTCGAAGATATTACAGATTTAAAAATTGCGGGACGTAGCGTTTGGGGCGGTACCGGCCGTCCGCCCGGTGCGGGTCGCTATGTTTTTATATACATGTATTATACAACGTTCACAGTTTTTCTGTAGTGTATTTAGTATCAGCATTGCACCCGTGCGAAGCCGGGGCGGGTTGCTAGTTTATAATATTAGTAGGATAGGATTAGTTTTAAAAAATAATTACCTGATATTTATGCATGTACAATCAAACAAAAACTACAACTCTACAACTATGTACCTAATATTGGTAGGTATAGCTACGTATCCTTGATCAAAATATGTGTGGTTACTATAGTATAGAACCTAAAAAACATAGGCATATAATTTTTAGCGTAAATAAGGTAAAATAAAATAGATACTGCAGAATAATTTAATTTATTTAGGAATTAACTCATTCGTAATTAACATTGTTAGAATACCGCCTGTTTAAGGAAATACAATTTTAATTACTTCAGTTGAAGTGAATTGATTTATTTTTGAACGCTAAATTTTTAGTTACAATTACTCAGAAGGCCGTTCTCAATTTGCTGTTTAATTTCCAGAAGACTATGACTAAAATGCACTGATTTTATTGTTGTATATGTTTTTTACGTGATTCATACGTGGAAATGAATAGGTAACTATTAATTAAATAAATAAAAAGAACACATATTTGAAATCTAAGTGGATCCACGAAAGAAGCGTCACTTTTCAAAATATTTATTTTTTACCCTGAAAAAGTTATGCGCATATAAGATTAAAAACTAAAAAAAAAAAATACTTAAGCGTCTTATTCACGGTCCATCCCCGACGTACGTCAGCTCAAGGCCGCGGTGCTGGATGTATCCTACTGACGATCGTGCGCGCATCAAGCATGGCTAGGGTTGCCAGCTTTTATTTGAAGAAATAGAGTATATCTGATTTTAAAGGAGGTAAATAAAGAGTAAATAAATATTTTTAAAAATGTATTTTTTTGTACTTTTTGCAGTACCTAAGAATTTTTCATTATTTTTAAATGAATTATATGAATCCAAACATTCCAAATCTAAATTTATATATTTCAATAGCTCATTTTTAATTAATTTTTAATGAAGCTCGGTTTCTCTCTTCCCGCCACTTCACATTCATGACCGAAAAGACTCTTTCAGTAAATGCTGAAGTGGCGGGAACAGAGAGTATAATATAGCTAATCATTTTTTTTAAACAAACAAATTCGTTAGGACATTTTTTTTTAAATAAATTGCCATTTTTCTGCAGTGGACTTTTGCATAAAATCTTTGTTATTCAACAATTCGCCTTGGAGTTCTTTTAAAATAATAACTTCTGAATATAAACTGTCCATGTGTACTAGGTTGATCCAAAAGTAATGATAATTGGGTATTTCCTGTGTACATAAAAATATAAAATAACTGTTTCTTGCTTGCTCATGTACTCACTACGTTATCACAAAACTAAACTAACTAAACTAACTACTAAGTTATCACAAAAAAATCATATCAATAGGCCACTGTTGGCAACACTGATCTGCTGTACAGCAAGCCTATTCACTGTCCATCTGCACGACGTTCGCGGTGGTGGGGGTGCTCGCTGGATGAAAAATTGGTCGTGCACATCCAGCAACGTAATAATAATAATTATTGACGTACGTCAATACTATTCACGGTCGTTTTGCGTCGTGCATCGTGTATGACCTTGGCGGGACGTACGTCAAGATGGACCGTGAATAAGACGTTTTAGGTAAGTACGGCAAAAAAAAGAAACTTCAACTTTTTAAATCTCGAAAAAAAAGTAAAAAATTACAATCACAATGTCTTAGCAGCCAGTTTGCGTATTTCAGGAGCTTTTGGAGTGACCCAATTTTAAAGCCCCGTCGACAGCGAGGTATGATGATATTTTTTAATTCGGCCACAAAGAAAAAAAGACCTTTACAATACTACGCATAATGTAATAAATATATAGTTATCTGTGCAACTAATTAGTAGTCCGTGGTATAACAATTATTGTGTTTTGCCGCTTCTCATAACAGTTTTGGTTTACTATTTTCAGGTGGTCGCTGGAGCCTGGACAAATTTCTATTTCTATTCTTATTAAGAGAAGTATTATTTCTTTTTTTTATGAATAATGAAATACTATTATAGCATTATATATTAGCATGAAATATTATTATACACTAGCTGTGCCACGCGGTTTTACCCGCATTTCTCCGCTCCTATCGGTCTTAGCGTGATGATACATAGCCTATAGCCTTCCTCGATAAATGGGCTATCTAACACTGAAAGAATTTTTCAAATCGGACCAGTAGTTCCTGAGATTAGCGCGTTCAAACAAACAAACATACATACAAACAAACAAACTCTTCAGCTTTATAATATTAGTATAGATATACATCATCTAGATTCTAGGTACTTACTAGGTACATATTCTATCTTTAATATAGTTTTCTTTCATAATATGTAAATTTGAAAGCATCCATAATAAACTGCATATTATAAATTTACATATTAAATACAGTATTATGAATTCATTGTATAACAACAGATTCAATTAGAAGTATTTAACATTTATCGTAATATATATGTATATAAAAATAGTAATGTAGGTAAATATACTTCATAATATATAAGTTATTATATAAGTTCCTTAATTAAAATGTAAACGAATGACTCATCATATTTAGTAACATTCATATGGAGATGTTATTAATGGAAGTTTTAATTAGTTTTTAATTTACATGCTTCTTGTATATATGTACCTAATACCTACCTACCTACGCGTGTAAAATAATGTATAATAATTCTTATATGATTTTATTTTGAGAAAATGCTGATGAATCTTCTAGAATATCTTGAAAATCTAAAAAATGGGTTTTTAAATATGAATGAAACAAGTAGATTATTGTGTCATCACAACAAAACAGAATAGGTAACTCTAGGTAACTATTTTATTAAAATAAATAAAAAAATGACACTTAATAAAAAGAGTTATTATCGATACGTCCCATTTAAATTATCAACTAGCTTTTCTCCCGCGGATTCGCTCGCGTGTTATTTTTTGTACAGTCTAATAATTTATGTAATGTAAAAATATCATAAAAAACAACACTATAGAGTATTATAGATAATTACAAATTTGTCCTAAGAAGTCTACTCCTTTTTTGAAGTCGGTAAACATAGATTTTCTATGATAGTATAATATTATTTAACACTGTAATATTATCTTCACTCATGTATTTAGAAGTGCATACAGTGCACTTAACTTACCTTTCTCTTCTATATGTGCAATATAACGTGGCCTTTGATTTTGTTTGGCTCACGATATTAAACAAGTATGATGTATTAATATTTATATACATTTATGTAATATATTATATGTATTGTAAACATTTATTAACGTCTACATATTGTATGATCTGAACGTATTTTGATTAATTTTGCTAGATGGATAAATCAAACCTTAGAGAAGGATATAATATGACTTTTAATACGTCAAGAATACTAGAGTAGGAAGCACTTTTTGTGTATTTTGTTAACCGACTTCAAAAAAAGGAGGAGGTTCTCAATTTGACCGTATATATTTTTATACGTTCACTCAAGAGAAGCCATAGCAAAAAGTTAGTTATCTGGCAGATCATTTCTAGGATTTTAAACAATAATTTTATACATACATCTGTCCTATACAGGAAAAATAGAACGGACAGTCGTGGTTATAGTCTCCCATGACCACCCTCGCTGTAAGCGTTCTAACAGATGAACGGCAAGTTGTGAACGGCAGAGGCTACTTCAGCCGTCGCCACCTGTCGACGGCAGCATTCAATATGTCGACGGCTCTAACGTTTTCAAAACTTCGTGTCTGCTTTGTCTAAAAATTTACAAATTATAATATACTGAAACCTTCCTCGAGAAGCACACTCTTTCGATTAAAAAATAACCGCATCAAAATCCGTTGCCTACGCAACAACGCAAAATTTTAAAGATTAAAGCATACATAGAGACATAAGGACAGAGTAAGCGAGTTTTTTTTTACTATGTAGTGATAAATCGCGTTTGAAATTCGTTAAAAGTTGATTTCTAAAGGGATACAATTATGTATATTACGAAACACTTTCAAAGTGCCAAACTTTAAAATTTGGCAAGCGTTTTCCTTATCAGACAATCAGTGACGATACATGGAGAGAAAGGATTATGTACCGTTAGCATATAAATTGATAAATTATAATTTTTGTTTTAAATTTTGATTTAAGAGTCCTTATCGATTTTAGAGTGATTTTTACTTGTTTCTGTAATTCTTTAGACGCTCGTTTAACAAAACTAAATTAGTAACAATGTGTGATGATATCTTAAATTAAAGATTCATTCAATATCTAAAATACGTTCGAGACAATTTATTGATATTCATTGTCCAGTTTGTTTAATAGCCAATAACCTAAGGCGTGTTTCAATTTTTTCCATGCGGGACGTTCGTGTCTTTGTATTTTACACGGAATTTAATAGAAGAAGTTTTCTTATAAAATATACTACAGTAAAGACACTGAGACATCCTAAAATATGTTCGAGGCAATTTATGTACTTTTATTGAAAAATTCAAAGAACTTCTAAGTTAAAATAGCCTTACTTTGATGAAATTTTATGCGTATACGGCGTCGAATTTCTAGTTCTTACAACAGAGTTAAAAAAAATAAAAAATACACACTAAATGATAGGTTAATGCTTAAAAATTTGCAATAAAAAAAAATACATATTATATGTTTTATGAAAGAAATGGAATAATTTAAAGTTCTCTAGAATTTTAGATTATATACGGGAGCGCAAACGTTGTTACGGCAGATCTATATAATCGAATATTCTAGAGAATTTTAAATTATACCAGTACTTTCATATAACATAGTAGTTAGTTTTTTTAAACGAGCTCCTAAAGAATTAAAGAAACAAGTCAAAATCACTCTTAAAATCGATACGGCCTCTTAATTCTGTAATGTTTTGTTAATGTAATTTGAGAGGAGAGTATTTTTTGTTGTAAAATAGTTTGTTTTTGGGGAAGTGAAATCAGGAAGTTACAGGTAAAGTGACAACACTATATATAGGTCGTTAACGCCATCATTTTCCCACACTGGAAATAATACTGCTATAAGAAATCATGGAGCGGGGTTGTGCTTCTAGTATTTAATATGGACTGAAGAAAAGACTGAATATGACAGAAATCTTGACGAATATTAATGTATAATCGACGTTACAATAAAAGGAACCGATACAAAGTGGAGTCAGCATAAGAATAAATTAAAAAAGTTTGTTACTAAATAAAGCATAAATAGAAATTGAAATGGAAAGGATTCGTATAAACTTGATGACTCATGACCTGAATTTTCTACGTCAATAAATCTAGATACAACTGGTTCTTACGGTGCATTTACATCAAACGAACATAAAGCTAGAGCTAGAGCAAGAGCATTCTTTCGTGATCTTTTAGTGTAAACGAAAACTCGTATTCAGTGTTGTTCTGATTAGAACATTGCATTGAATCTTTCGAACGCACTCATAACAACGAAAGAAAGCTCTACACCTGTCTACAATAAAACAATTTGATATAGTGGGGTTAGAATGAGCATTCGCTCGTTTGATGTAAATGCACCGATATATGAATTTCAGATTTTTCACAGTATACATATTAAGCCTCATTCTTCTCATTCTCATTCTTGATTCGAACCGCAAGGGACTGGACTATGCTTCCTGAATCTGTTCCCCGACGAATACAATATGGGGGTCTTCAAGAGTAGAGTGAACGGGTACCTACTAGGGAAGCGTGTACCATCTTAGACCATAGCTTACCATCAGGCGAGATTGTGGTCAAACGAATCCCTATCGACGACGATTGGACAAATTTTGAGAAAAATAATAATTATTTGGAGAAAGCATTCTCCAAGTATTGTGATAACATTAAAAGGTAATAATTGACTTGTTCAGAGTTATCCTAATTATTATTAATCATAAGCTATCAACCTCAATAAAATCTTTGACGAAATCTCTAAAACAATTTAGTTTATTGTGTACGTTTACGCAAAACGTAAACGTACACAAAAGTATCTAAAGTTAGCTCATTATAGTTACTTATTATAGAAGGCATCGATATTATATTTATGTACTAGCTTACCGCCCGCGGCTTCGCCCGCTTTGTCTAAAACCTAATAAATTATATACTACAACCTTCCTCTTGAATCACTCTATCCATTAAAAAAAACCGCATCAAAATCCGTTGCGTAGTTTTAAAGATTTAACATACAAAGGGACATAGGGGCAGAAAAAGCGACTTTGTTTTATACTATGTAGTGATAAACACTCGTAAAATTTGAATGATCTAAGGTCCTTTTATCACTTCGACTAATATTGTTTACATTTTATTGAAAGCTCTACCAATATGATAATCAGGTGAAAGTTTAGAATTTGATTTATGTTTTTATGTTTGTGTTACACATATAAGAAATGGAAAGACGAATAATAATAGTGTTGTATGTTATGTGACTAACCTCTGTCATGTATTTGTTTTGAAGATTGTTTAAACTCAAACTCAAACATTCATTTATTTAAATAGACTTCTAGAAGCATTTTGGATTCGTCATATCATAGATTTATCATTTAGGTACCACGAGTAGTAGTACTTTCTTGTTGATATATCTGCAATTGACGGGCAAAGACTGGATGAAGGCAGCTGGAAACAGGAGGAAATGGGGACAGTTAGAGGAGGCCTATACCCGAAAGGGGCCAGGACATATTTTAACCGAATTGCATTATTAATATTTTCATGTACTATGTATCTTTTGTTGTAAATTGTATCTAAATGTCATGGAATATAAGGGCTAAATAAATAAGAAGTACTTTCTACAGAGAAGAGCCGGCAAGAAACTCTGAAAATATCCTGCTAATGTGATAAATGCGAAAGTTTCTGAGCATGGATGAGATTTATTATTTAGTCATGGTACAGGGACTGTTTATGATAAAAAAATTAAACTTTATATGGAATTGGAACGAAGTAGCTTTTAAATGGCTAATATAATAACATTTATTTATTACTAGCGGCCCGCCCCGGGTTTGCCCGCGGTATATGTTTACGTTTTCTCTCCATAAGATTCATCCTCGTACTTCAAGGAATATTATAAAAAAGAATTATCGAAATCAAACAAACAAACTCTTCAGCTTTTTAATATTAGTATATATTTAACAGTAGATAACATATCGTTAAAATAACAATAAATCTATAAATAAATGAAATATAAACAAGATTTGGCAAGCGTTCGCTTTATCGGCGAATCAGTGACGTTGGAGAAGAGAAAGGACCTGTAGCGTCAGCACACAAACCTTTTTAATAAAATGATATAAATAAAAAAAATAATAAAACGTGTGTCCTTACGATATATTACAGTTATTAGGTAATACCTTATATTTATCAAAGAATATATTTATTGATTAAAATATATGTTTATTTTAAAATATGAAAGTATGTTTGTTTGTTTGTCCTTCACTAAGCAACAGAACTAATAAATAATAATAGACATGGTTTTGCACAGTATTAGTTCTCTTTATACCTACTATGGTACAAGGAAAAGTACCAAATAATTATTTATGAGTAATTTTTTCAAACGGTTCTTCATGCTTCGAAGGAAGTCACGATAAAAAACTAGAATTAAGTACCTACCTATAACATTTACTCTTATTTTCTTCTTATCCGTTTATTGCGTTAAATATTAATATTTATTTACTAAAATACAATTAATATTTGAAATTAAAATACGCAAATAATATACTTATAAGTACGTAGATATACATATAAGTAAAAACATAATATTAATTCTGAATACCTACATAACTTATAGTCTATAGACTACCTATAGTATTATATTATTATCTGTGACAAAACTTTATTATGTATCTTTTATCTATTATGTAATAATATTATCTAAGTAAATAGATACCGGATTTAATTCGACATCCTTCACTTAGTTTTTTAGTGTTTTATTCTGTGCACTTTATTTTCGGTAAAACAATACGACAAGTGAAAGGATCTTAAAATGAGGTATCGAAAGGTTGACTCACCTTGTTACTATTCGATTAAAGTATTTATGATTTAATATAAGAATAAATAATTATTGAAATAAATTTATTTCCTACTCATAAAATACTGAAAGTATTTATGACCGTAGGTATGTGTATGTATATTATTTTCGAGGAAAAATAACACTATATATACCTACATAAACATAATATTATGTATTGTAACTAGTGGTCCATATATAGCCTATAACACTTAGATCACGTACCTACTATATATCTACCCAACGGTGAAAGAATTTTTGAAATCAGTCAATAGTTCTTGAGATTAGTGTGTTCAAACAATCAAATTCTTCGGCTTTGTTATTATTTATAGGAGTAGGTATTAAGTACCTATGAAATATAATAAAATAATTCTGAACACGCTTAAAATATGTACACAGAAATAATGTTTTCTTTCAAAATGTAGCTACAATTTATGATAATGAAAAAGCACACAAGAAGTATCTGGATTTAATAAATTAATGTTGTATTTTGAATTCAAAATTAAATTCGATCTTTTTCTGCTGACGCGTCTGTGAAAGTTTGTCAATTTGTCACAAGCATCGCAAAAATTATGTTTCTAAAATTGAGAAATTATAACATGAATTAAGATTTGTTATTTATAATAAATAAATAATAAGGTTAGAGAGGCGTGGTTCAGTAGTTAATGCCTATAGTTACATATTATTATTGAAATGTCTTGGATTCGATTCCGTAAAGGTTTGGTATGGTGAGTTCACAAGGTTAAGGTTATAGTTAGCCACACGCCAAGGGCTTCAGAATGTCATATTATAAGTAAAAAAATAAGTATAAAAATTTAATATTACATTTTTAACCACATATTAGGTATACAACAAAGCCACAGCCACACAGCCGCGTTTTTCTGCTGTTCGCAATAAACTCATAAACTACTGTACCGATTTTGATTCTACTTTCACCAATGGATAGATTGTTTCACGAGAAAGATTGATTTGTTTTTGACAATGTTTGCGAAGGCCTCATATAAATATCACGCTGTACCATAAAAATAGAGTCGAATATTTAGCTTAAGTAAAGAAGTAAGTAAAAGTCAGAAGTGAATCTTTTTTGGCAAGATTCAGAGATACCAAAATCGTCGCCTTACTCCATAACGTGACGGCATTGCCATGACGCGACATTGAAATTTTATTCTCAACGCGCCTAAAGAAGTGTCACTTCAATAATTATATATTTTTATGATAATATATATTTTTACATTTATATAAATCTAGAAGTTTCGGTGAATGTCCGTTAAATTGTTTCGTATGCACTATTTCCTATACACATCCATTTCCTGAACACTTGTATGGGCATATCAACTTAAGGCTGCATTTTGCGTCTGATTGTGTCATAAATGTTAATGAACTCAAACTCAGGATATATAACTTAACTTAAACTGTTACTTAAACTCAAACTCAAATGAAACTAAAACTCTCGAACAAACACATTTATTTCTATTTTTAAATTTTATTTTTAAATTAATTCATCCTACTATAGGTATAATATTATAAATGCGACAGTTTGTGAGGATGTGTGTGTGTTTACTATTTCACGCAAATACTACGGAACCGATTACAATGAAATACGATAGAGCGTAACTTGGATTAACACATAGGATAGGTTTTATCCCGGAAATGCCACGGGAACGGGAACTATGCGGTTTTACTTTGAAAACGCGGGCGAAGCCGCGGGTGGAAAGCTAGTATTATAATATATACTTTAAGCGAAATTCTAATCGTTTTAATACATATAAATTATTTACCACTAGTTTGGAAAGCAGTTTCTACAATCTACAAAGTATAAAGAGAACCTATAAAATTATATCTCTAGGAGTAATGTAGAGTCTGGCAAAGCTAAGCTAATATTCATTTTTCGATTTTAATTTTTGTGACATCTTAGTAAAAAAATCGTAATAGAGGTTCCAATATAATAAATAAAAATGTGTGCGTGTACTAGTGTACACACGTAAGAAGTGAAACTTCTTTATGGTCCTTATTTTTCAAAAAATAATTTACTATATGCAAGTTTACAGAAATACGTCGAATCACGCGTGGTAGGGATAAGAAAAAGATGGCGCGTAACGGAAAAATGTCACGCGTAACGAAAAAATGTTACACTAAATTTTTTTCCAACCCCGATAAAGAAGTTTCACAAGTTTCACTTCAAAAAATCTTGCATAGTCCATTTATTTCCCGAAAGACTATAATATACTGTGAGCTGTGTATAGCTGAGCAGCAGTAAAAATTACACGCGAAAATAATTATTCTCATAATATTTTGAATTAAATTCACTTGAACCATACTTTAATGTATGCATATTGTAAACTTTATATTAAGTAACAAACAAATAACAATCGAAAACCCTACAAAGTTCTCGTTTCCGTGGGATTTCCATAATGGCGATCATATCCATTATCCTTTTTCAAGTGTCAAACTATCTTTATGTATACAAAATTTCATTCAAATCGGTTCAATGGTTTCGGCGTGAGGAATAGATAGATAGTTACTTTCGCATTTATAATATATGTGATAATAACTGTAGCGATATGTACGCAATATATATTAGTTATAGGTTTTTGTCTATGTATAAAATGGTAGACTTACTTTCGAAGGTGAAAAGGTGAACTCTACATTAGTAATAAATATAAAAATCTATTATGTTTTCAATCTGTACTTTAATTTCAGTATTGTTTTGTATGCATATTATTAAGGCTTCCGTTTATCAGATTATGTCTACTATAAAATAAATTAATTGAATTATTACTCTTTAACAAGTATTTTGTTACATACGATGACAAAGTTGCCTTTTACTTTTCTCTTTTACATATCTGTCTTGCATATCTAAAGTGCCGTAGGATTTTTCAAAAATCATGAAAAGGAGTTAAATAACTTTTACATTTAACAACTTATATTCGATTTCCCGATTCTAATCCGTAACAGCGAACTTAGCTGTTAGCCTCTACCAATCCATAACAGACTTGATTACATTCAGTTAATATAACACATTACATCAATGCTTCTAGAAAGATCCCTACGAAGTTCGGCCTGACCCACTATAAGCCGACCAAAAACGAGCATCACTTACGATGTACCATTAAGCGCATATCAACAACAATGGAAAAAACACTGAATTTTGCAACAATGCCAACCCTGAGACATCAGTAAATAAAAATAAATACCCTGTTGGATCCGCCATTTTGATTCCATTCACTCCCCGCCTGTAAACTTCGAATAAAACGAAGCGAAAGGTGTGCGCGCAACTCAGTTGTCGCCTGACACGGAGCTGTCAAACGAAAAGCGCGCGAACTTTGACATTTTTTTTTCTTAATTTTTTTTAATCGCGTGGCACTCGTAAGGTGTTAATATGAAGTACCTGGTTGTTTTGGCTGTATTCGCTCTGGCTTTTGCCGCAGAAGAGAAGAAAGAAAATGACGGCCCTAAGACTTTTCAGCGGTTGATCCCTGCTGATGTTCTTAGAGGTATGTTTTATTTCATAATTTGATGAATTTTGTGGTGTGTTATGTAATTATTTTGAAGAAAAATATTTAGAGCCGGTGTTGAAGTATTTATTCTGTTGCATAATTTCTATTTTGAATAGTAATTCAATATTTTAATAGAGCCTTAAAAATTAAATAATTTGGCTTTTAAATTGATAAAAAATTAAAGAATCACATTTTTGAGTAAATTCGATGTATAAATTTTTACGTACCTATGTTGTAAAAGCTAAAATTGTATTTTTGTTTTTTTTTTAATTCTATAAAAGAGTAAAGTTTAAAAAAAGCTCTAGCTCTAGCTTTTTATTGTCTATGTCTACAGATAAAAAATATAACAAAGTTACGAGGTAATAGAGAAATCTAGATAAATAATTGGTGTGTGAAGTAATTACATATTTGCATATTGCGTGCAACTAAATTATTACGTTCAATTAACTATGCACTTATTTTGTAATACGAGATGGTTATTTTTCTAATTATTCCACAATTATTGCGTTATGTCTGTTGGCGGTTCCGTTAGTTCTTTTTGTTTCGTAATTTTTCAGATTGTTTGTAAAAAAATATTTAGTTTTTGCGTAAAATTGAAAGAACTCATATTTTCTATCGTCTCTATAAAATATAATTATATAGAGTTATGTCACCTAAATAAATAAATTTAAATTCTCTTAGCAAGGTAATTTTATGTTTTTTTTTAGTACTAAAAATATAAAACGCTCTCGGACCGTCATAATTGTATACTAAAAAATTAGATTTTCAAGTAGTAACGATAAAATAGAAAATCGATACTTAATAATACTTACTGGATCAATAATTTATATTACAAAATAATTATATTCGTGATAATGTAACGTAAATCATTAACAATGACATTATTATAAAAGAAACCGGTATTTTGATGTACTGGTTTACAAAAATCAGGTCTTAAAACCGGTATGATGTTATAATTTTAGCGATTCTTACGTAAATGTCGGTTTTTTTAGGTTTATTAGTGTTAATCGATATAGTGATGTAAAACACGAGAGAAATGGAAAGTGGTTGCCGATTATTTTTTGTTTTTTTAGAAAGAGGTTTTGTTTGATTTTTTTATTTTTTTTTATGCAAACGTAGGTTTATCACTTTCTTAATTAAATATATTTTTATACAAATGCTAATATGTATAGTAATATTAAGATAAATAAATGAAAATTAGTTTTGATAGTCTCTACATAACGATTATATCAGAAAAAAATAGTTTAGGCTTGTAAAAAATATGTCGTTCATACTTTTTATATCGATTGATATAGTTTTTTGTCAACTCAATAAAAAACATATTTCTATGTTATTTTTAGCCTTGACCTTGGCCTTCATGGCCTGCTCTAATTATTTATGTAATAGATATTAAATATCAAGAAGCAGAAAACCATTTTATTTTTATGTTTTTGAGAAAATATTACCTAAAAGATGGGCATATTCAGCTTTAGAGTATTCTTATGAACAGACAAACTAACCAAAGTTTCAAAATATTTCTTGATTGCATTTTTTAAAAAGTTACAGGCTTAATGTACTTTGAAGTAAGATTTAAATAATTTTGAAATTTTAATTTAGAAGTAGTATTTATAATATGTCTCTATATATTATGTCTCATGTATAAATATGTGTTTAGAAATAATGTGAAAAGTAAATACTGATGAAAGAATTTTAATAATCAGTAAAGTAGTTTCAGTTCATCCATATTATACATATAATTATAAACATCTCTATTATATAAATGTAGTTTATTTCTTAAAAATACAAATGCTTTTACGCACGGCTGATTACGACCATCAAAGAGGTCTTAGTCATGGAGGTCAGATATTTTTTTTTAATAAAACTTACGCATTGTTTTGTTATTTTTATGCAAGGAAATTGATATACATACTTATTACATATTGTGTTTTGTTGGTTTTCCTGTTATATCGTATTACATAGAACCTAAAGAAGTAATTTACACACATACGGTGTTAATTTATTTATTATCTGTGGAACTAATTTGATGTTATAGTTACAATTTAATTTCAATTTCATCAATTACATTAAAACTTAAATAAGCACATAGTTATGTTACCTTACTTAATAAAATTGTATCTTTGCAACGCTCAAATAATAGTATGAAAATGAAGAAATTATTTCTAATTGAATGCAATTGTAAAATATTTATGTAAATATTTATTTCAATTTATTTAAATAAGATAACTTTGATCATAATACATAATGGTTTTTGTAAAATAATTATACATAAATGTTATGCTCCTGCATGTATATGAGTCACATTAAATCTACAGATAATTCAACACAAAAGGTTAGGTCTTGTTCGATGACCTAATATCCTGCTGTGAAATCGTGCACTTTCAAAAACCTTTCACAATTACTAAATAAAGACTTTCACGTGGTTTACAGTTAAATGCTGGCCATTTGGCTCAATGATACCAAATTAAATTTAATTATGCACAACGACAGTGAAATAACGCATCGTATGAATAATTTCATCATAAATTAATATGATACAAAACAAATAAAAATAAATGTTTTTGCTAATTATTATTAATGACGTCATAAATATTTATGCGCCTTTTTTAATTTTGGCGCGAATGTGAACAATGTCAAAAGCTTCCATATTTAAAAAAAGCTTTTTGGGGGACCCAATTTTATTTTCAATAAAAGAAATTCGAAACGATCTTGTTAACATTAAGCTGATTATTACTTAGTAGCTCAGTGATTTCATAACAAGGCCTCTCACCATTTAGTTATACATAATGCAATAATTTAAAATGACAGTATTGCCATATACAGTAAAAACTTGTATTTATGTCTAATGTGGTAGATTTTCGCAATCCACGGATATGTAGCAACTCGTAACTCGATGGTATCCGTTGGGAAATCAAATTGCATGCATTATACCTTTTTATCCGATTACAGTAAATAACATTTTAATTGTTCCTAATGGCATGGAGCGGTTATTGTGTTTAAAAACCTTGGAATTGGTATTTTGGAATTAATATATATGTTACGTTATCATTGGGTTCTTTCAAGATAAATTGAGAAGTGAATTAAAGAAAAATTAAATGATGATTAAATGCCTATTACAATCAAATTTAAAAATAATTTATTGTAGTTTAATAAACAGTGATAGAAATGACAGTAATTAAAAACACATAAAACAATACGTCATATAAATATTTAATTAAAAATATTTTTCATTGGTGCTATTAAAAATAAATCTTTTTGAATGATGGTATAGTACGTATTCTAAAAGTTGTGTGTCCATACTTTAATTAAAAAAAAAAGACGGGTTGCACTCCGGGAGTGCCGGCAGAAGTGAAAACTTGATTATTAACGTTCAGCATGTTTGATATTTTGGAATGGTATCCGTCTTACGCATGGAATATAAGGGCTAAAAAAAAAAAAAAATCCGTCTTACGCTTTTTCGATCAGGCCACGTGTCCTGACGCGAGTTTAAGATTTTATACCCAACGCCGCTAAAGAAGTTTTCACTTCAAAAAAATGTGTGCGTGTACTAGTGTACACACGTAAGAAGTGAAACTTCTTTATGACCTTATTTTTCAAAAAATAATTTACTATATGCAACTTTACAGAAATACGTCGAATCACGCGTGGTAGGGATAAGAAAAAGATGGCGCGTAACGGAAAAATGTCACGCGTAACGAAAAAATGTTACACTAAATTTTTTTCCAACCCCTTTATAGAAGTTTACTTCAATTATGACTCATTATTATTATTTGTAAAACCATGCAATGATAATCACAATTGACATTTATAATAGTAACATAAATAAACCTTTATTTAGATTACTTCCTGGTGTCCTTTAAATGTAACAGGTATAAGAAAAATGACTCATACATAATCAAATGATATGATTATACAGCCTTGGACAGTTCTAGAATCTAATGAAAGTAGGTTGTTTTAAAAAGTAATCCGCTCCATGCGTCCGCTGTTCGTTTTGGCCTTTGTAACATTTGAACCATAGTATAGAGTTTGAACTGAGTATCATCGTCTTTTGTTTGACATAAGTGTAGAACAGAAAAAGCTTTAGAGTCGATTTTTTTTTAATGATCGTTTAAAAGTGTATCAACATGCTTTTATTAGCTTCATCTGTATGTTTGTATGTAAACGACTCCTTTAGACTAGATTTTGACACACTTTAAATAGACAGATTTAATTCAAACTTTGTTTACTTATCAAGGATCGGTGACAAAACAATAATTTCATGAGTTTGTCTTCCTAAAGCGTGTTTTAACCGACTCCAAAAAAGGAGGAGGTTCGCAATTCGAGCGGTATATTTTTAACTATATTTATATTTGTTTGTTTTGAAATCTTCGTTTAAACTTTAAAGTACGATTGGAAAGTAGTTTAACTTGGCTCGATCTGCGATGTCACTAACATTAGCATTTTAAATACGTGATGACAGCGTTATGTAACTTTTTATGACTTGTTTTTTAAATTAGTAAAGAGGTTTGTAGATTTTCTTGTAATTCTTAGAGCATTAAACCAACTTGTAATTAAACCTCTTTTGGTTGTTCATAAATAATATTTTTTATTTTTATTTTGGACACATAATATCCATATTTCCTAATGACAGTTAGTTTTGTAGTAATATTTTGTTTTAACTTAGAACAATATTATAAATTATACTTATTATGTGATGATTATTTTTAATTAAATAAAATTGCCGCTCCATGTATTTTTAAATATTTTGACAAAGTTTTCGAAGCGGAGACATCAAGCAAAAAATAGATTCATTTTGCAATTAATTTGATAATAATAAAAAAGTATTTTAAACCTTAATGTCATTTCCTAGTAAAAGCAAGGATAAAAATACTTGTGGAAGCGGAAATGACATTTATGATTTTTTAATACATTCACTTTATTCGATTGACATTTTATTAATAAAAATACTTTCGAATTATAATAATGCGATATATATGTAGTAATGTTATAAACGTCTGTTTGTGTGTCTGTTACACGTTCAAGGCTAAACCGATTTTCATGAAATTTGGAATCACAATAATTGAACTCTTTTTTTTGTGTATCAATTCGATTTTTTTCCACGGATGAAACCGCAGAGCACACCTAGTTTTATAGCTAATATATTGTGGTATTCTCAAGTTTAAGCTTTCAATAGACTTGTTTAATTTTCAATTCAAATTTTTTATAACTTGAATAATAATAGATGCTTTACATGCATTTAATAATAATAAATTTGTAATTTACTGTCTAGACGCATAGTTAACAAGATTATGATAATTTTATAATAATAGTTATAAAATAGTTATAAAATATACTTACAACTATTATTGGTTTTGACTTTTCAAATACCTACCAAACATGTTTCAAAAATACTTTCAACAGAAGAAAACTAAGTATATCATTCCTTAAAATTACATAAAGAACTATAATATATTATGTATTATTGCAAAAAATTATGAACGCAATATGACTGAAAAGGGAAAGTAAGAAAAATTGATTTCATCGGATGAGTAGACATCACTTTAATAATAAAAAAAAGTATTTAAGTACGTTTGATTTCTCATTGTGTGTGGAAAATTAAATTAAATTATTAAATAAAAGTAAAAATAAAATAATAAAATAAAAGTTTCTGAACATATCTGGAGGTTTGCTTTATTATAATAAAGTACGAACCTCACATGATTAACGAGATATTTTAAGTATTTATCGACTCGATTATTCAAAGATAGATATTATTTAACTGTATATTGATTAAACTAGTCTTATTGA
Source organism: Colias nastes (assembly GCA_907164665.1). Taxonomy (NCBI): domain Eukaryota; kingdom Metazoa; phylum Arthropoda; class Insecta; order Lepidoptera; family Pieridae; genus Colias; species Colias nastes. The sequence continues at coordinate 2,596 of CAJQZM010027116.1, read as the reverse complement.
AATGTAAAAAGCCCATGTTTATAAAATGGCATGACAATCATGGTTATTGTTTAAATCTATACTAATATAATAAAGCTGAAGAGTTTGTTTTGAACGCGCTATTCTCGGGAACTACGGGTCCGATTTGACAAATTCTTTCGGTGTTAGATAGCTCATTTATCGAGGAAGGCTATAGGCTATAGCCCATCACGCTACGACTAACAGAAGTGAAGCCACGGGGGTGAAACCGCGCGGAGCAGTTAGTGTTTAATATAAACTAGAATACTTCGACAAACAAATAATATTTCTATTACAAATCTTAGATTTATATCTAATCTTATGTCTAGATTTTTGTATGTTTGTCTGTATGTGTCTCACGTCAAAAATACTTCAACAAATTAAATGCAGTTCTTACAGCTAGTAGTTTGGAGCCATTGATTAAGAGAAGAAGAAGAAGAAGCTAGTAGTTTACTGAAAATGTAGTTAAAATATATCATAGTATTCAATGTTCGTGCAGTTCAGTACTTAATTAAAAATTACTTTGTGCCTGTAATTAAATACTGAGTTAAGTTATAACATTAACCCGTTAAGAATTAAGTTTATATAACTTACTTCAAGTGAAAGTTGTGTGTCTAGATGTCACAAACTAGGCTGTCTGGACGCGCCTTGTAATATTACGTAAACTGTCATTTTTATTATACTACCTTTTCATCCTGGCTCTATCTGTAGTTTTTTAAGTGTTTTAATGTTTTAGTTATTATCTCTATCTAAATGGAGTCAAATACACCAAATGAAGAACCATTAAAATCGGTATAGGCCTTCCTAAAATAATAAATTCTCTATTTTATATATTTAACCATATCCCATAGGTACCTCTTTCATAGTCCTATCTATAGGTACATACCTATAATAAAATCGTAGGAAAGTCAAAACTGTACATTGTATATTAAAAAAAATATACTTGGGGCGTGATCTACAATAGATACCGAAGCCAAAAATATGGTTTTTTAGAATTTTTGTCTGTATGTATGTCCGGGCTAAACTCAAAAAGTACTTTATGGATTTACTTCAAATTTGGAACAGAGATAGCTTGATACCTGAGGAAGAACATAGAATAAGTTTTATCCCGGATATGCGTGTTTTTCTTTGACTACGCGGGCGAAGCCGCGGGCGGATAGCTAGTTGATAATTTAAACCTAACATTTCACCATGTATAGCTACTACAACAATTAGGTCTATTTCTTTGACCTACTTCAAACAATGCTAATTCAACATAACGCGTAACTGTATTGTACATTACACATTGTTTGATATTGAAAGAGAAACTCCCATTTCAAAATGGCGGCCAAATAATGCCTGTGACACTGTGAAATTGTGTGTTCCTGTCCATTGCATTATGAAATAAAATAACTATGACAATGCAGTTGGCAAGTTTTTTTTAAGATTTATAATACTATGTGTACTATTAAATATTTTACTAGTGTTAGGTTTTGGTAAATATTCGGACCAAAATTAATAAAATCTGTCTCCTAATGCATGAAACTTACACGCAACAAATTTGGAAGTCCTTTTTAAACCTAGCTTATTATTATTATTATCTAACGAAAGATTTGTTATATATTTGTTATTTGTTATACTTAATAAAATGTCGATTTTTTTATTCAATTCGCTTTCTCGTGAGAACAACACATTGCAATAATAAACATTTTCGCTTAAAAATAATATTCAAACTAAATGTATAGGTACTATCTATCCTGATATTATAAAGCTTAAGAGTTTGTTTGTTTGAACGCGCTTATCTCAGGAACTACTGGTCCGACTTGAAAAATTATTTCGGTCTTAGATAGCTCATTTATCGAGGAAGGCTATAATCCTATAGGCATTACCACGCTAAGACCAACAAAAGCGGAGCCACGCGGGTGAAACCGCAGGGCACAGACTAGTCTTTTTATACGAATATGCTAACAGAATCGTGTAATAAATAATTAATTCTAGAACCGTGTGATTTAGTTTACATTCACAGGCTGAACTTTGAATCTAGACCACGGCCATCCAGTCTAGAATCTAGATTGGTTTAGATAACATAATATTGTTCCTACAAAGTTATGTTGGTATCAAATGTATGTAATTAATATAGTGATTATCTAGAGTTTAGAAAATATGTATTTTTTAATGATGGTGTAAAATATATTAATATTGCTTTATTACTATTTCTTAGATAATAGATATTTACCTCTCAACTTATTCGAAAAACGTTAACCATCAAATATATAAGATAACTAATTAATAATTCTAGGAATGTTAGGTTGTAGATAGGTAGGTAGGTAAAAGGAAAAAAAAAACAGAAATATGAAAACCACGTATATTCATAAACCAACCATAGACATAACATACCAAAACATAACTCTATTATCTATCATCCATTTTCCCGTTCAAAAACAAGCCGTATAACCACAGATCACAACATATCTAATATTTATAAAGTATAACTCTATTGTCTCTGCCCATAGACTTCCCAGCTGTCAGATACTTTAAATCGTCATAACATAGTTCCTATTTAACTCTCTTAAACTTAGAGTATATATTACAATAGTATAGAGCGAGTGTATTGCACAAA
>CAJQZM010027113.1:0-20393 GCA_907164665.1 Colias nastes | reverse complement strand
TTAGATACCTAAATTTGAGTAACGCAGATCGGTGACAGCGTCCTTAAGAGTGACAGTAATGTTAAATAAATTTTCATACACTCATAACATACATTTCGGAATATTTTTTTTGCTGTTTTCATATTTAACATGGAAAATAGCTAAAGATCTTATGCTAAAAACGATTCGTATGTAACTTTTGCACGACCTCTAAAATTTATCAGATGTGAATCACACGAAGCGATTCATTGATATTATGACTCATTTTCGGTATTTCAGGGTGATGTTTTATTCATAATTATTCATAAAGTAGCTAAGTCAACATCAAAGCGAATGCAAGTGTAACAAATATGAAAGTAAGCGGTTTTTCACGAGGAAAATGTGACATTATTCATGTATCAGTAACGTATGTGCATATTTTTAGAAACGTAAGCAAATCAAGCCTTAAATATATTCACCCCACTGAATGGGTGCTAATAACTGTACCCGTAGCCGAATGTTTTGTTGTTTTTTAATCGCCGCTGCATTCTGACCCTTATTGGCTTTCAAAAAAGGCTAGAATCGTATAATTTAAATTATATGAGCTGTCCCTCTTATCTGTACTGTACGACCCAAAATTGTATGAGGCATGCATTGAAAAAGAACTCTTTTGAGAGACCCGCTGCGACGGTTTGATAGATGATGTGGTGTTTTTATAATCTACATAAAACAAGATTAATTTCCCGTAAAAATATTATATTTCAGGATTATATTATCATGTGAAGGAGAATTTTTGTGGAAATGTTAGAGCAGTGATGGGTCAGTGGTCAGAGCCTCCGATTTCAATTAAAACGTCGAGGTTCAAGGATAGATAAGCATGTAAAATCTAGAAATGTATTTTTTTTTTTCATATTTACATAGAAAAATCTCCTGAGTCATTTAACTTTTAACAATGTCTCAGCACCTACTTATAATATGATGATAATTAATAAATAGCTGTATCGAAGAAAAATATTTAAAAACTAATGATACATTTTTATCATTCTATACTAATTGAAATGTATGTCATGTTAGCTTCTTATATCATCAGCTTAAGCAGCTTTTAAGCTAGCATTCCATACCAAGCAACACATAGTACGTTTAAATCATGTTAAAACAAATACAGCAATACCAAAAAGCGGTAACAATCTATTTGTCCAAAGCCACCCTGCAGCGATAATAATTCCGCAATAGCAATAAAAAATCACTGACAAATCTCAAAATCCCTCCGACGGTCAACTAGGCACGCCTTCAAAATTATTAAGCCTTTCAGTGTACTGTAACAAAACGGATGAACGATATTGAACCTTCTATCAAGTGTGTATGGTCGATTTTACTTTGAGTGTTCTGTGAGAGTTATGTCTTTGTAGATATGAACCTTTGTTTACGATGTCATGGAATTTTACGGTGCATCCTTTATGCTTGTGAACTATAGCATGCGTTGCTAATAATATTAAACAAGGTTTTAGTAATTATTTGTGCAAATTTATCCAATAAATTATTTTCAATTCAGTGGTAAAGTATACTTTTGAGGTGAACACGAACATTGCGAAAAATCGAGAATTGACCTTAACTATATCACTCATACATCAACGTTTTGTTTCTTTTTATTTAATGCTGTATACATAATATATTTTCTAAAGATTATTTTGTAAATGCAAAGACTACTAAAGTTGTATAATATAATATGGAAATACCTAAAATAACATCGATTTGACATAAAATCACACCATCCTTAATCTTAGAAAAATTACTGACTTATTCAGCGGTGCATCACGTGGAGGAGTGTCCTAAACCTCTTGCTATCTCTCTCCGTGATGTCCCACTCTACGGCCATGTCCATTCAAACCTCATATAATCCAATAGCAGACTGGACGGAGATTTGTTAAGCATTTTGGGAGCTTTTGCAGTCATATTGTACGTTCCTTAGACCGGCTTAAAGAAAATTGGAGACTTAAATTCGTTCCAGTCGAACCGATGTGAAATTGTGACAATTTTTACTTTTTGAGAGGAAATTCTTGAGTTGCGTTTACTTTTTAAAATGTATTTTTTTTTCTTTTTATTCATATCAATTTATTTTTTGGCTACTAGATGTTAAATGCTCACCACTTTTTTAAGCGTTAGGAACACTGGCGGTTTTGCAGTTATTTTTAGAATATGGACCTTTTTCTTATCGTGCCAATGTCGAGTTATTTGTAGAATCTAGTTAGTATCATCAAGTTGCGAACAACAAAAAAAGAACGTAATTTAAATAAATTCGCTATAATGTAAATTGTAGATTAAATATCGAATTGAAAATAAAAACAGTCCTCATACTTTAACTTCATAAACCTTCGCTACTAGATATGAATAGAACCAAAATACTTTAATTATTATTGTTTACAGAATCTCTGTGTTGGGACAGCATAGTTACACTTGAATTAATATTTACATTATTTCTTCATTCTGGTAACGATAAAAATAATAGATAGTTATATAGGTATAACATTATTTTTATTTACATATCGTTATTTTATTTACCAATGAGCTAATATAATTAACTGTTTAATTTCATATTAGCTAAAAGGGAGCCTTACCACAAACTCAACTATACAACGGGATAATAATAAATTGAAACGACATTCATCTTAGTTCAAACAATATCCATTGGCAACGCTACGAAGACTTAATTAATTCGTCTTGAGCACGTACAGGATCTAATTTGAATAGTAAACAAGCCCTTATTTACTTCCTAATTCTCTATCGGACCCGGCATATAATCCGGTCGATGGTTGTCGCACCATGCCGGGATTATCGACGGCTAAACGTCATGGGTTGGCTTAAACTATAAGACACGTACTGTATTTTGTAAACGTATCTTGGAGGTTGAGGAATTTGTTACTTCGGTTCACTGGGAACGAAAGATAAAGTAGCTAGCTTGAATAGAGATCAAGGAACATTCATATTAATTTATACTTGGTGCCTGATGGTGATCGATGAATCTGTTGTTATAATCAGGTTTCACAGATTATCTATACTAATATATTATTATAAAGCTGAAGAGTTCGTTTGTTTGTTTGAACGCGCTATAAATCTCAGGAACAACTGGTCCCATTTGAAAAATTCTTTCGGTATTAGATAGCCCATTTATCGAGGAAGGTTATACGCTAAGACCAACACGGAGCCACGCGGGTGAAACCGCGAAACGCAGCTAGTATGTAATAAAATAACAGTACTATTGTGAGTTGTAATTACATGTGTGATAAAAATAAAGGGTTCAAACATTAATATTTACAAAATGATCCTCATGGCAAATGGCTTGCTGAAAACTAGCATCGGACATCATTACCAAGTTTTGTGGCGAATTCCCGCAATATTATGCTTATTTGGAAAGATAACACGAAGATTAGCTTTCCATTTACTCAAAGAAAAATAATGTTTTCATGGGCTGAAAAAATATTGAAATGTAGTGTTTTACCTAAACTGTTTAATGAATTAGAGACATATAAGAGCTAGCGCGCAAGAGCAACTTTTGTCTCCGCATCTATTTTGTCTCTCCCATCAACTCCATGGACTAGTAAGAAAGTGTGCGCACGTAGCGACGCAACTCCCCATAGAGTTGATGGGAGAGACAAAATAGTTGCGGAGATAAAAGTTGCTCTTGCGCGCTAGCTCTTATAGTTGTGTCTCCAAGGTCACGCTTACGTTCACACCTTGGGCCTATCCAGTCCAGTGCTCTTGATTGATATATTACTGTGTTTGTCATCCAACAATGTAAACTATGGACAATGAGTTCAACTGCATATCTAAATTGTTTGATATCATTACAAGCAGGAATTAACAATATGTGTTATAATTAATGGTCTATGTTAAATTTTAAGTTGACAACATTCTTTTGTTTTGAGCACACCTCTTTGAATTTAGAATATGAGCAAATCTCTTTGATTTCTTCACGCTTTTTTCAAAAAATCAAAGAGATTTTTTGTCTATGGCGTGAGCTCAGAATACAGAGTTTGTTCTGTATTCTGAGGGCGTGAGGGTAATGCCACGACGCGATCTTGAAATTTTACTCTCAACGCGCCATATATTTTTGCTTAAGCACCCATAATCATCATACCCAAAAAACTAACCTAAAACTTTAAACATAAAACTGTTGTGTTACCATGCAGTACGTTTTTATTTTATTTACGCTATCTCAATTGCGGTAATGGTTCCCCGCACATAATTGCAAAGCCAGGCTAAGAGTTAATTTGGAAGGCTCCCAAATTTTGCTTTACCAAATAAAAGTAGACGCTATCTCTGCTTCGTGTGAAATTATTTTATACGATAATTGCGATGACGTCACAGAACAATATTATTGCCGTAACGTATTGCCCGTTGGGGGCAATAATGAAACGCTTTGGAGTTATTGTGTTTCGAGTGATACAATTTATGCTTGTCCATAAAAATATTGATGGTGTGAACGTGTACGTATTTTGTGTTCATGTGTGCATTGATTGAATCTGAATGTTTAAGTATACTTTGAAAAGATGTATTTTTAAATTTTTTGTAGAGGTAAGATTGAGCTTTAAGTGCTTAACTAAAAACGATACTTTTGTTCCAATACTGCCTTTCTTAAATGCAAAAGGATTTTACTTCACATTTCTTATTGATAGATGCGTGATAATATTATATTTTAATAAGTTTACCGTATTTTTGGTCCTGAAAATGTTAGATTCAATTTTGGTACATTTTACTGAATAATTTATTTATATAATGTTTCAGCGGAACACAGTGTTAAAGAGATTTAAATATTAAATCTGGCATTCATCCAACATTTCCCTTTGTAATAGACGCGCGACAGAATTTATTATGGTTTTTAAATGTACCGTTAAAAGTAACCATGAATCAACGTCGTTTTACTAGAGTAGCGATTTTTAGAGATTGTAAGAACTTGTATGGAAAATTAGGCTTTAATTTGCTCAGAAAATCTTGATAAATATTTCGAAAGATAAAATAAAATAAACAAAAATAAAAAACAATTATTAGATGGTGGTGCAAACGATCATAAAATATGATGTATATGAGAGATAAAAGACAAATTTATATAACTAAAATAACACTATTGTTTGAATAGCTTACAGCTTTAATACAGAAATATATTTGTTTTTTATAGTAGTGTTATATCTAGATGTAAAATTAAGATAGGTACAATATTTATTTCAATAATTCTTGACAATAGAAAAATGTGTCTTAAGTCTTTTTGAGAGTCGTTGTTGGTCGTCGGTTAAAACGTTTAGATATAAAATGACATAGCTTAATTTGGTTCCAATTATTTTACCCAATCGTAGGTCTTCCCGCAAAATCTTATAAGTGGGCGAAATGACGGGTTTTAGTTAATTTTATATATTATCACAGCAAACACAGCGGTAATTACAAGTAACGAAGTATCGTATTATACATGCAAGACCCATTCTAAGCCCTTTGACAAGGGTGTTATTATTTATAGAGGCAACTTGAACCTCATAATGACATATCCTTATGGGAAATAACATACATGAATAAGAATTTCATAAACATGTTGATAAGGATAATTTTATGCTTATCAAAGGGGTATGACATACATTCCTGTTGCTTAATAACCAGAACATTTATTTGGTAGAAACTAGCTTCCGTATACTATATTTAGTAACGAATATGTATGAAACCATGTAAAAGTAGATTGTAATATTGACATTATTTGAAAAGAGCTACTACAGCGTTTCTTGCCGGCTCATTTCTGTAGAAACTGCTTTCCGAACCGGCAGTAAATGGTAAAACTATGTTAGCACGATTCTAAAGTGCTTCTAGAAGAAGTATAATTGAATAAATAAATATTTCAGTTTGAGGGAATTTTCTTAACTCATTGTCCATGGAATATTTATGCTTTTGTAAGAAGCCTAGTATAATGAACATGTATTTTAATTTGGAGGTAGTATGATTTCATCACACGTGTCTTTAGAGTAGGCGTGTGAGAGGCGGTCGTTTATACGTCTTATTTTCATTTGCCTTCAAAATGTATTCGTTTACAGAAGAGACATTACATAATATGGTGTCATAACGAACAAATTATCTTAATGGTATAGAAGGTACTAGAGAATATACAAGAGAAATAATGGTTGTTAGGAATAATAACATTTTTTTAAATCGTTATTTCATTGTATCTGTCAATCTGTTATACTTAATTTTGCTCTGTTCTCACTTCAAAAAGTATAAAATTTATAAAATCACATAAAAAAAGATTAATTAAAAATTCCAAATAAACCATTACATACTTTAAACTCAATTTAAATTCTAAAACAACTTCCTTTCAGTCGAATATTCTTTGGCAAATAGAGTGCGGGAGGACCGCTTTCATTAAGGCTCTAGGACCTTTAAAGTTTAATTGAGTTGTGGATTTTAGCGACTATTGGAAACTAGTAAACTGTATTAAGAAATTTGTTTACGGTTTACGCTTAGGAGCGCTATAAGTGTTCGTGAAGCCTGAACAGACTTTAAACGATTCAGATTTTCGTAGACACACAAACAATGGTTTAGTTGGAAAGCACTGAACCATTTAAGCAAGTACCTTGAAAAGTAAATGCCAAAAATTCTTGGAATTACTATTATTATGTATTTATAGAATAATAACATAATAGAAACTGCACCACAGTGTTCCAAATAAACCCGTCCTAATAATTATTTTCACTTTAATTTTATGTACAAATCTATATATTTTAAGACATCAAAAGAAGAAATATAAGTTAAGAAAAGGGCTTCTTCCTTTCATTTGATTTCAGTTCACTTATCAAGGAAAATTGTTACAAGTGTTTTAATTTAAAATTATTTACCAAGTTAGAAAATTGAACATTACAATAAACATTCATTGAGTCATTATCAAATACTTCATCATAATTAGTCTTAGATGGTTCGGGACGGTATTGATTAAATCCCAGTTTAATTAAACACCTCAGTTAAGTAATAGCTGTTCGAGTAACACCCAATTATCGGAATACATTTACATAATACATAGCATTACATTTACAATTCAAGTCAAATTACGTTGTGATGGTAGCTTGCGTACAAGGTGTAAACTTTTGGTCAAGTTCGCTTAGGTATTAAATTTGTTTTAAATGTTAAAAAATATGTTTTTGCAATGATGAATTTAGAACTATAATATGTAATTTATTTTGCATTTATTTGTATAGTTTATAAACTGAAGTAGTGTACTTTTTTAGACGACCAATTGTAATAGTTCAAAGATAAGCATAATATTCCTTTACACTAATGTAGATAATAATTAAACTGGACACAAATAAATAAAAATATACACACATTCTTGGATTAGGTTTTTTTAAGTATTGTATTTACGTACCTACTTATTACTTACCATCTAGGAATAAGTCTCCCCTTTTCTATATTTTCTTGAGTAAAATATTGTAAACCATAATACTTTACATAAACACATCCTCTATTACTAAGAACGCTAAAGAACACTCCACTGAAAACATAACCTCGATAAAGCGACAATTTTTCTGAAAAAGTAAGAAAAATACCAAAAAGCGAAGTTCAGGTGATGTAAGAAAATCATTAAAAGTTTTTTAAAGTGCTTAAAAACGCGTTACAACTTCATTTCTTAGTAAAACACGTAGAAAGGTGACAAGCGGCAAAAGTCTGAAAGTCGATTTATTTTTTATCACACCTCCGGTCAAGATGGAGCTAATAAAAGTTGGACGTGATGCTGTGAAACTGTTCTTATGTCGTTTAATTTGCATTTACGAATTTCTTGAGATTAGGCGATACAATTTATGGTTGTAACGGTGAAAATCACAGGTTAGGGGTATAATTTATTAACTATCTGTTCTGTAAGAAATATTGATTTAAATTAAAAGTCTTATTTTTTGTATTTTTAATAGGCATCCCTATTGCTCTCACATTTATATCGCTCACAACTAAGTTAATATAAACATACATACATAATAATATTATTTCATTTCACTAAAGAAGATTAATTTACAGTTATATGTTTGAGAATAGCGTAGGTGTTTAAAGAAGACTTTAAATACAATATATAGAGAGGTCTAAAATTAGCATTATTTTGATTGAATTTTGAATTAAGAGGCTAATTAACTCACTCAAATCATATGTACACTTCCCACACATGTCAAGTAACAATAGAATTACATGGATATCGTTAATGTGACCCTTGTTAACATGATTATTAAGTGTTGGCATTTAACAGGTCGTAAGCTGAGCGGACCTTATTAAGCGGAATTATTAATTACCTAAATGGAGTTATAATGTTAGTAATTTTTGTACTAATATTTATGTCATATGACTTGATTGAGTAGATTAGGTTATAAGGGACAAACTACTACCAAGCTGTGTGGTGACGTCATAGCGTACTCATGGGAGTATTACCCTATTTCTTGAAAAATAGGCCTGATTTCTACTCTAGGTACATATTATAATATGAAAAACTTATAATATAATGCTTTTTTATTTTACATTATTTTTCAGAATGCATTCACATTACTTCTCAGAATATCATACATATACAAGTGTACCTAAATGGTTTAACATTGTCATATTAAGTTATGCATTGCTCTCTCACTTTATGAGGCACAATTTTATTTTAACAAAAACTTTTTTTAATTTGAGGTTTTTAAGAAAAAAAATTGATCCATATATGACAATCAATGACTTATGATACAGACAAGTAAGGTAACACAAAATCCCTCATGGGAAGTTACTAAAAATAAAACTTAATAAAATTTCAACATCATATTTAATTCATAAATATTTCGGATTAAAGTTAATAGCCGTAGGATGCTGTTATTGAAGAGCTTTCCATAAAATATCATTAATCCATCATACAATCTCGAAAGCTCAATCCTTTTAGCGAAAAAACTTTGCAAACTAAGAGAATTTTAATAACAATTCGTGGAATTAAATTCATATTGGATCAGAACGTTAATGCAAACAACGTTTCCGACTAATTCAAATAAGTGTTTCAGTGAACTAATGAAATTCTGATATAAAATATGCAATCGGCATTAGTTAATGAAGTTGAGAAAAAATTGCGAACGTAAAATATGTAAAATGTTGCTTATTATTGTAGCAGTAACTAGTGATAAATTGTATTTTTGATATTATTATTATTGTTGAATAATGTTGTTTTTAATGTAAATTTGGTTGACATTATCACATTAAAGTAAAGCCAAGAAGTAAAGAATAAAACAGGCTGAAGTCATACTTAAATATATAACAACTTAGAGCTCAATTATTCAATAATTGACAAAATAAAAATATATCTAGCACAGAATGCTACGAAAACTTATTAGTATATTATTTAAGATCCACCTACACACCACAGCACCTTCTTGAACCTAATAGTCGTATTGTAAAAGTAATAAATGATAAATAATGCAAACAATTCAATAATTCATGAACTGCACTAATCTTAAAACAGACGGTTGAAATGAAGTCCTTTTTATGTTTCATGTTGATTTAACTCGCTTCTTTATGAGTTTCTCCAGCATTATTTTACACTGCAGTGAACTAAAGAGTTTCTTAGCGACGGATTTCGGTATTAAGGTTAGGTTTTAATGGAGTATTCAAGGAAATGTAATGTCGCGTTCTATATTTGAATGGCCGATGCAATTTGGGTTTCATAACTGCATTTCGAGGGCTTTCGTGTGCTTTCAAAGAATACGTGGGCTTGGAATTTACGATTAAGTATGGTATTTTGTGGATTGGAAGAGGCCTTCGTCCAGCAGTGGACCAACAAAGGCTGGTAATGATGATGATGATGATGATGGTATTTTGTAAAAATCTTTGCCGTTAGTTAAATAAAGGTAGGGATAACGTGTTAACATTAAAAAATGTTTTTTATTCGCTTGTGACATCGTATAGAGTAGTTACCTATAAGGAAGAATTTATGTATTTACATGTAAATACTGTTATTCTTTCATAATATCATAGTTTTTCTATGTTATATTTTTGAAATGTATGCGCAAAAAAATAATATAATTTGGGTAATATACTACTGTACAGCTTTTCGTAGCACTATGCCTACGGGCTACGAGACAGCTACGTTAAAAAAACAGTGATAATATGTGTAAAATTTTGTTTCACCTATTGCATAAAACAACATAAAACGACACAACTTTGATAGATATATATTTATAACAGTAAAGTACAAGATTCTTTACATATAATAATTTTCACCCCGCGTTAAATAATATCTTTAACACTTCTACTAATGTAGGCTTTACAGATGAAATAATTTAAAAAAATCGTTGATATTCTTATTTAATTCATTTATTCACATGAAAAGAGTAATACAGTAGTAGAGTAGTAGTTCCTCTTTACATTAATTGTGTAGGTATGTTAAAAGTTGTAAACCATGCTTCAGTAAGGTCCGTCAACCTATTTATAGTAGTGATCGAGTAACAAACACACATCTATCACATTCAGCCTTCAAGCAAAGTTCAATGACATAGTTATTTAATAAAGGCAAGTGGATTTCAATCCAACTTCACGATAAATGCATGTTTGTCCAGTACCCATAGAAATTTGCTTGCTCAACGTAAATTTATTCCACAAGACTTATTTACCGTCGCTTTTTATGACTTTTCCATTAATCTAATGCGTTTTTCTAGAACTTTATGTGTATTTGCTGGGAACTAATTAACTGATTAGTTTTTTTTTACGAATCCTACTAATATTATAAATGCGAAAGTTTGTGAGGGTGGATGGATGTATGCACACATATAGAAGTAAATTGGATTAACACATAGGATAAGTTTTATCCAGAAAATCTTACGGGAACGGGAACTATGCTGGTTTTTCTTTGAAAACGCAAGCGAAGCCGCGGGCGGAAAGTTAATACAATATAAATCGTAATAGTTATAATGTAATATAGTTCTTGTTATAGTAAGATTTCTCTGTAGTTTTCGCTTGCCTAGTAGAGCAAATTTTCAATTTATATTGAGTTAAAGTTTATTCAAGTATGATGAAGCCTTTTAAACAAGCCATCAAATCAAGTGCAATGAATATAATATTCAAGCAGAACTTTTCCGTTTAGAGATATTAATTTTATTAATATTAACATTTTATATCATTTCATAAATGAAGGTTTACTTATAATCTTAAAAATAAATGCTTATTAATACTAGTTTACTTATGATTTAAATAGTGCGAATCATAACTATTTTTTTAGAATCATTATAAAAGAACAAAAATTTGTTTGCTACTACTATTACTAACTAAATAAACAGGCTACCAAAAAAAAACGTATATTGAATAGTTGTGAATATTTTTAACTTGGTGTGTGTACATTAAATTGTTAAATAAATAAATATTGCTACAAAGCAGCCCTCCTTCAAACTGTTCACACCTCGTTATTTAACTGTGTTGTCTAAGAGAAAACCTATTATCTTTCTAAAAGCATTTTAATTTATGCCGCTAATGAAGACGCTGCATGTCTAGGCATTGGAGACAAGACGCGAAGCAATTTCCGGTTTTTAGTTTCAAAGACATGCCTGTTAGCAACTCTGTGTCTGCGATTTGAACATAATTGTATTATTGATATATTTTAATATGAGGTAAAGTATTTTAATAGGTGTATATAGATAGAGAAAGTAATAAATAGTACAATAGCACAGCACAACTTAGAAAGTATTACATATTTCTATATACATTTTGAATGAACCCATGCTTTGTTATTTATTTTATTACTCTTGAAATTCATGTGTACAAAATAAAAAAGATTATTTTTCCGACCCCAATATCGACCAATAGAATTGCACGATTCGACGTCACGTGGTACAACCTACATGGTATTATACTGATAATTTTTTGAAAATTTTCTCTGGTCGTTGACGTCAAACTGACAGGTTGAATTCAATTGTGAAATTATTGGCCGACATTTGGGACGGAAAAATAATCCCCCGAATACCACACGAACTTCAAAATTATCTGGCATTTCCCTCAAGGTTCCCTGCAAACAAATAAAGTCGTCAAGTTTTTCAGGAAAAATCACTCGCGCTTTGCGCTCGTGATTTTTTAACCTTGACTAAAAACTTGACTCCTTCATTTGTTTGCAACGAACCTATCGGAAAATACCCGATAATTTTGAAGCTCTTGTGGTATTATAAGTGAATATTTAGCCGTTCTCAAGTTTGAAATAACTTTTACTTTCCACAAAAAACATATGCAAACCGAATCAACGCATCTTCATAAACACATAATACTTTAATGTAAACAGCAGCAGACGGCAAAAAATTGAAACACAAAGTCATATTTATAATTCGAGAACCGAAAGTAAATATCAAAGGAAGCACTTTGACAAACACGGATGAGCTCAGAATTGGTTCCGCTGTTTAGTCGCCGGATTGCTTCCCATTCGTCTTATTTGTGAGAAAATTGCAGGATGTACTTAATTTGCGTCTTAATGCTCAGCGTGGTAGGGGACATTATTGAATCAAAGCATTGTTTGTGTTTCTGTTGTTTTTTTATCGATGCAGAATTGATAGAATAGAACGTTCAGAAAGCTTGTTTAGTTATTACGAATTATCGAGATGGATTCTGATTGAAAAGTTGTTGCCCTAAGGTATTAACTTTAGTTGGAACTTAGTGAGAACTAAATCTAGGACAGAATATATATGAATAAATTTTCTTGTATTTCGATGTTTCACAAAGTAATTAAAATTGTAATTACAAGGATCTAAAATGTATATTCTAGCACAATTTTAATTTATTTTCCTGAAGTTTCATATTCTAATTGCAAAATTAAATCCATACTCCATAACATCATTTTCACACATTTTTGTTTCTGTAATATACCGTTCAATAATTTTACGAAATTCTTAGATTCCAAAAACACTCAGAACAAAATTTATGCCAATAACCAAACACGTTATTCTCGTACCTATGACGTGTCCAAAACCAATTCCTTGAAATCTTCCACATTTTCGTCAACAATATTAACATCATCGAACGAATTCAATATTCTGGAATATTACACTTGAGATCACCTCGTAATAGGAGTAATAGCGAAATTGGCAATATCTTTGTTTTCAATTTCAATCTTGAAGCTGAAATCGATAGCCTCAGGGTCTGTTAAGATTACTAAGGGTGCTAGGTCCCCCATTTTTAATAAACGAAAGCTTAAGGCGATGAGGAAATAGATAAATATGCATTTTTGTAACTTTGATTGAAAGTGAGGGAATAGTAAATACACATACGCAGCGTAGTTTGTATATGAAACAAGATTTGGTTGTGATATGATAGTCAAGACGTCGCGTGATTATTGTTTGCAGTTAAAATAAAATTTTTGTTCCGTAAGTAGTGTAAAAACCGTAAAATTTGTCTATACGTCTCTATGGTATTGTCTATATGGTCCTGATTCGTTAAATAATTATATATTTACGGAAAAGATGTTTAAAAAGTTGCATTTGAATACATCTATCGCTACACATGTTAATTCATATTCTGAATAATAATAATCAGTTGAAATAAGTAAGTTACGGTTGACGAGGAATATACGCTTGGTTAAATCTACAAATGAATAAGTATATCAGTTCATTATTGTTATGTAAAATAATATTATAAAGATTGTTTTTCACAATCCTTTTGCCTAATGTAGGTTTAATTTAATAAAGCCAATATCATAATCAATAAATAACAAACTCTGGAAATAAACTTAACATTAATACCGAAAGTTAATCAACAAAGCATTTTCATAATGTTCGAATCGCAATCGAATAAATTAAAATTTATTAATATTTTTTTAATATTCCCCGACTCTGAATCGTTCATTGTACAAACGGACTGTATCGAAAATTTCATTAAGCTGAAAGTAAATGGAATGAACGAGAATTTTACACTTGAAAAAATTTCAAAGGACTCCACTTGTAATACTCAATATTGCGTTAAAAGAGACCGCATAATAAAATTGTATTTGTTGGGAGACACTTTGAATGTCTGTCAGAGCTTGTATTCTAATTTGTATTGGATGAACTTCATGCTCTATCGGGTTTCGAATTAAGCAATGTTTATTGAAAAGATCGTGTAGTAAATAATCGTATAAGTTGTATACGTAGTATATTATTATTAGTCTGTGGTATAAGGTTTGTGAATACTACCACAGACTAATAATAATATACTACGTATACAAATACTACAGATTACGCAAAATGTTTTCATACAGTCATTGAAGTTAGGTTGATTTAACGCACTTTCTACAGGTTACTGATAAATAATACACATTCTGAAAAAGTGATTAAGAGTGGGTTGGACGGATTGTACATCCCCATAGTTATTTATTTATACATAGTTAATAGAAATAATATAATGATTTACGTATCTGGGTTTACGCTGTTTCAATTTAAAAAATCTTATATGATAAAAAAGAAATAACATTTAACGAGTTTTTCATCCGCAAAATGTATCCAAATTATTATTCGAACATGGAAAATAAAGTTTTATTACATGGATAATATTATTTCAAGGTTTGAGGTTATCAAAAACAAGTTGAGGCGGAAACTTCGTGAAAGGCTTATCCCGACATTAGTATTCGAAAAGTTGTAAAGAAAACATTTAAGGCAGCACGTGTATGCATCACATAAAGAGAATATAAAAAGTCGTATTGCGTAGGTATAAAAGAACTGATGGTTTCTAAATAAAGAAAGTTCAATTTGATATAAAGTTTTTTATAGCATTCAAATACATATATAAATATAAGTTTTAAAGGAATAGAAACAAATCGATCACGGATGATGAAAAACGTTTATCAGTAACTCAGTATCTATGTTTCATAAAATGCTATATATAGCTTTGGCTCAGCCTACAAAATAATTACGTATCTACTTTGTTTGATTATAGTATTGTATGTTTACAGGATAGGGATTTAATTTTTTGTGACTTGTAACTGATATTCAGTATTTCAATAATGCTAATTTTTATATAATTTTTAATTAATTTTATCAATTTATTGCCAAATAAAACAGACACTACCCTTTTTGATTTGTTTCGTGAGGTAAAAGAAAAATATCGGTTCCATTATCAATGATTTTGTTATATTAATTACGTACGTTAATTATACCATACCCACAATTCCATTAAACAAGATACAATCAAAAAGTTGTTCATGATATCCTTAATGACGACTCATGTTAATTTATAACATAATCTATATTTTACATTCAGTCTAAAAACGTGTCCTAGTTTTACAAAAGCTCCGAAAAGTCGCAAATAAACTTTCCAACCATATCAAGTTTCAAATATTATGTCGCCTCCAAATAACATTATTAAGATTACCAGCTGAATTATTCATAAAAATTCATATTGCATATATAATTATGCTGTCAAACGTCGGAAGTGTGGGCGGTAGCAAGCTAAGGACTTCCGTTGACGCGAGCGACACTGAAAATTACATATTATAGTAACACTTTTCATACGATAAATTGTATGTTATTCTTTTTCTTCCGTAAGAAATGATTCGAGTATTGATTTTTATTGATACTTGCTTTGTAGCTTTGATAGGTGTGTGTGTTGATTGATAGCAGTTGTTTTTTCTTTTTTTGTAGGAAAATTAATGATTTTTAGTTTAGCATTTTGAAATGAATTGAATTGAATTTATCATGTTCCTTGCATTTATTTCTAATGTTATGTAAGGGTAAAATAAAATAAAAATCATTTTATAATCATTCATAAAATAATAAAGAATCGAGGGCGAGTAGAGAGTCTTATAATAATTATGACATTTTGCATTAAGTACGTATCTCAATATAGTGCTATAATTAACTCACTTTTGGCTAAAAATACTACATTACAACTCCATGGAAAGCTTTGCAGTAATCCTATATTTTAACATTTCATGTTTAAAAAAATTGTATGCGCATCAAAAGTAAACCTTAATTCCTTAATTACATACGTGCCGTTATTAATGTAGAACGTATTTTTTGCATCCTCACCGACCGACAAAATGAATTTTAAACATAAATCGTTGAGTTTTCCTGCAAGGAAGATTTCAAGAGGGAAATGGCATCTTAGCGTAAATCTTTATTACATTTTGAGTTCTATTACCTAGGTGATAGGGATGAATTTGGATTGGAAGGTAATGCTGTAGATAAGACGTTACGTTACAAAGTGGATGTTCTAGGTAAATATCATTATGGTCAACCTACAACAGCACTCAGACTGAGGTTTTAGCCACTTCACTCACTCTTCAACTTAATGCGTTTTATCAAATATAATGAAATGTTTCGATTTCTGCATCCCCCTTTTTATATTTAAAACTGGTGGACTTGTAGGTTTATTTTTTTTAAGCTATTGCATAGCTTCTATCGCGGGCCTTGAGTGCGGGGACCGAATCTAGAAATTCCGTAACGAAAAAACCTCACGCTCCCCACTCCGACCGCGACGGGCGGAGGTGTGGCTTGAAGGCATAGCATGCAATAGCTTTACCGCGGCAGTCCCCGAGTGCCACACGTCTTTTTTTATATTTAAAACTGGTGGACTTGTAGGTTTATTTAATGGAAAAGGGACGATCCATTGGGCTATTTAAAATAGTTATGCTGACGTGGGGTTTGATTTCTAAATTTATAATTATTCTCCACCTGACTGATTTTCATGTTATCTTAGAATTGGATTTACCAGAGAACAGCCACATTACATGACAACACAAATAGTAAATAAGCATTGTTAATTCCTTCATCATGTTACAGTAGAAAATATGTAAGAATAATAATATTAATTCATAACATAATGTTATTATTATCACACAATATATTATCATAGTTTATAGGCTACGTTATCAATTCGGAATCACGAGTTACATGCACTCCAGGTAATCTGATTTAAATGAGAGGCAATCAAGTTATCTCCAATTCCAATATTATAATCTGTGTATTGCGTAATGCATTACGCTGTGGGTCTTATTAAATGCTAAATCACTACATAGTATAAAACAAAGTCGCTTTTTCTGTCCCTATGTCCCTATGTATGCTTAAATCTTATAACTACGCAACGGATTTTGATGCGGTTTTTTGTAATAGATAAAGTGATCAGAGGAAGGTTTTAGTATAAATAATTTATCAGGTTTTAGACAAAGCGGGCGAAGCCGCGGGCGGAAAGCTAGTAAATTAATAAATATAGCTTACGAGCTTTTAGAAAGCTTTAGTAATTGTACTCATAATGGACATCTATTGTGCTACGAATTACCATTTTTTCACTTACCTATAATATATTTTAATTCCCGCTGAAAATTAAAAGAAATGTTCTTAACTAGCAGGAATCTGCAGTATCACTCGTGTGAACTCGGTAAAAAGTGGCGTATGTAGGAAAATATTTCTGTACTGAATTTTTATACAGATGTAATCAGCAGTTATGCTAGAAAGAGTGACAGCCATCACAAACTGCTTGTGAAGAAGATATAATATTATCACTATAGTAAAATTCCAAAGTCAATGTATAGATATATCTTTCGTGAAAGCCAATAGTCTATTTTTTGTATAGCCTCATGGTTCTGGGTGGAAATCCGGCCTGGCTTGCTCACACATACCTCTTTTTTACGATATTTCGTCCTAAAATATTATGCGCTGACGTTAAAAGTTTTTTTTAGTTTTATAGCACAAAAGTTAATGAAATTCACAGAAAACCTTTTTGAAGTGTTTCAAAAATATCATTATGATTAATGCAGTCAGTATAAAGGTTTGGAGACGTAAAAAGAAAATTAAATTCCATCCAAATATTATAAATGCGAAAGTAACTCTGTCTGTCTGTTACTCAATCACGCCTAAACTACTGAACCAATTTTCATGAAATTTGGTATGGAGATATTTTGATACCCGAGAAACGACATAGGCTACTTTTTATCTCGAGAAAATGACGCAATCCCGGAAATCCCAGGGGAACGGGAACTATGCGGGTTTTTCTTTGACTGAGCGGGCGAAGCCGCGGGCGGAAACCTAGTAGTTTTATAATACTTACAATGAAATAGATAATAGACATATAAATATTTAATTTAAGTACTACTCTGAAATTGATATTTTTGATTTTATGGCATTCAAATCCATACTAATATTATAAATGCGAAAGTAACTCTGTCTGTCTGTCTGTTACTCAATCACGCCTTAACTACTGAACCAATTTGCATGAAATTTGGTATAGAGATATTTTGATACCCGAGAAAGGACATAGGATAGGTTTTATCCCGGAAATTCTACGGGAACGGGTTTTTCTTTGAAAACGCGGGCGAAGCCGCGGGCGGAAAGCTAGTGCTTTATAAATAGGGTCAACCGGGGCAAATGCAACTATGGGGCTATGGCAACTCCTTATCATAACTCATTTATTAGAGTTGTTGTAATATATCGCCACCTATGATTCAATAGCTCAACGACTAATAAAGCTTACAAGTAATAGATGGCGCCACTACGATGAAAACTATTTGATTTATAGGCCATTGTGTCAAACCGCTATTTTGAAGTTGGTGTGCGTAAAAACAGGTGTCGGGTTTTGTAGACAAAAAAATTGTTTAGGAGTGATTTTTTGCAGGTGTTTTTGATTGGACACGATTATCACAAGCCGTTAAGCTTATTTCATTTATATTACAGTGCGTTAGTTGACTCTATTTTGTGTTATTGATGCAGTTACATTTGCCTCGTGAAAATTTCACTATGGGGTTATTGCAACTGTGAGATTAGTTACAATAGCCCCTTATATTTTTGTATGAAACTAAAAACACTAGTGATGTGACAGTGTCGATATTTTTAATTTATTATGTATCCTTCTTGGTAGTCAAAATATACTTTCTTTATGATTAATTAAAGAAGAACCATCGATTTTTTCTTCGATATTATACCTAGAGACGGGTTCGTAAGTAAAATTCAAATTAGATAAAAGAAGCGTGGTTAAAGAATATAACTAAAAAGGATAGGTAGGATAGTTCTGTGATTGTTCAAGTAATTTTTAGTAAACGGTTGACTAACTAATAAACGTATTTTGTTTGGTTTACGTTTTTAACAATATTTAACACAAAGAATATTATTTGTTCTGACCAAAAACTAAAATTGACTTAGTAGGTAGGGGCACTGTATTTTTTTTTTGTTGCGATTTAAAGTGGTAAATCAAAGTACTTACATGAGTTTTTCCTCTAAATAATGCGGCGCCATCTACGATCGCAACGTTATTGTAGCAATAGTTTCCTAATACACAATAGTACGATACAAATCACACGCAGAATAATAAAAAAATATCGATGAATAAGTTTTTTTCATTCCCCACACTAATTCTCTAACAAATAGTTGCATTTGCCCCACAATCAGAAAAATAAGTTTTTTTCTGAAAACTAGTCCTTGCTACACGATAATACAGTTCAAAATCCTATGAATAACATGAAATCTCATAAATATATTCTATATTCGTTGTTTTATATGAAATAGAAGAAGAGCTATGGCAGTTAGTTGCATTTACCCCCGACTAGGGGTTAATGTAACTTTTTCTACCAATTTTAGGAAATATTCTCACTACCAGTTATTTATAAGACTATTGTATTGCTTGATTGGTTTAAAATAATCTTAAATAAATACAAAAATCACTAAATGGGTCAAATAAATGACCAAATATAAAAGGAGATAACTGCAACCGATCAAACTTGAAACTTGTTATTTTTTAGTTGCATTTGCCCCGGTTGACCCTATAAAAGAATAGAATAAATTCGATTGCTCTGGCGGGTCACGAGTGGCTGAATTGGTCAGGCATCCGCCCCGGAATAGCGCGAAAGGATGCGGGTTCGAGTCCCGCCTCGTGATCGAATTTTTTCTATTCTTTATAAATTTATATTAAGTAAGTACTACTCTTTTACTTAGTAAATATAGGTAATAAGGATAGTAGATGTTAGCGATCGACGTTGCTTCGTTGTAAATATGTTCAGTAAAAATGTTAGTGTAGATCATAATTAGTAATGTTATTTAATTTAGCGTTCATTGTCTTAGTTTAACAATAATTTTTATGAACATTATGCTGCAGTAATTAAACATTGGAAACCGCTCACCTATTTGGTGATGATTTGTGTTACGTACTAATGTTATTTTTTAATTATAGATATTGTATTTTCATTGTTTTGTTTATTTTAAAATTTTCTTGAAATTGTAGAATTGTACAACTATATGAGGTTTATAACATGTTTGAAATGTACGATATTATGTACTATGGGTACGACTTTGAAAGCAATTTGTTAAAAGTTGATTGTATTTGGAAAATTGAGATTATTGTTTTGTGTAAAGTTCAATTATTGTCAAGTCATCATCATCAATCATCAATACATATAATCATCATCAATACATATAATAAAATTGTAGAAAAGTGGTGTCTGTACAATTGAAATATGTAAAAAAAAATTAGCAGGTGTTATT
>CAJQZM010027112.1:0-15318 GCA_907164665.1 Colias nastes | reverse complement strand
CAAAACTAATGATACTTGAAATTCGCTAATGGATATTAATTTTTTATAAAAAAAATAGCTTCATCTTCATAATATAATAACAATTCCATTCGTATCTATAAAATTTAAGGAATATAAAAAATACCTAAACATAGAACCATAAAAAAGGTTAAAATAATATACATATACATTCCTCTGGGTTGAAGAAAAATACATTTTTACATAGCAAATTTTTATTTATTGATAATTTTGCACATAAAATCTCTTAGACATATTATATAAATAAATTAGTTAATGTCCGTATCGGGGACTGATGTGTCCGTATTTAACATCGGCTTGGAAACTGAAAATAAACAAAAAAAATCATTGACTTTACATATATTTTTAAGGATAGTGGGCGTAAAAATTATGTAAAATATAGTATGTCTATTGTCTATTTTATAACAATTTTTAAACAAAATATTATAGTCAATATTTTGAATCAACCTCATCAAGTTTTAGCAAATATCTACATATAATTTTGTAAGTAAACTTTCAGTCAGTTTAAAATTTAAAAATTTTTACTTCTTAATACATTCCTTTTCGAAATATAAAATATCATCAATGCTTATCTCTAACCACTTATTTTTATGGGTTTCTCTTTAGCAAAAATATCTCTATAGTACAGAAATATAAAGGAGATTATTTCCTCCTTATTTAGGTAATATTTCAAGATTTAAATTTATTATTCTACATTATGACCAAAAATTAGATAAAGCAAAGCATACCCTCTGTGGTCATCACTGTAGTAGTTGACAACTCTCTCAACACCGTTCGGCTGATGGAACGCATAGTTTCCCTTCACGACGTCACCATCTCTGTGCTCTTGTTGAGACTTGATGTCTCCAGTGTATGTGTCCACTACTTTGTAACCGAACTCGTACTTAGGATGCGTCTGAAATATATTTATACTCTGTTTTAATAATGATAGATAAGAATTATAGAATTAGGACGTTCAGAATCATCCCCATTAAAACAGTTTAATGATCTTG
This sequence comes from Colias nastes, assembly GCA_907164665.1. Classification (NCBI taxonomy): domain Eukaryota; kingdom Metazoa; phylum Arthropoda; class Insecta; order Lepidoptera; family Pieridae; genus Colias; species Colias nastes. The sequence continues at coordinate 14,308 of CAJQZM010027112.1, read as the reverse complement.
AAAGGCTTTTAACTATTGCTGCAATAATTAAAGCATAAGGTTTGTTAGTACATTCTGACATTCATCTCTATATAAGGTTTAGAAAAAGTTGGATTTCTACTAACTAGGCTTCTCAAAAATTCGGCTTTCTCAATTGCAATAAAGACCGCTTTGTTTTCCTTAAAAACGAAACCATCTGATTAAGCTACCATCTTAATCGTTTAATTTCTATGAAACCTCCTTGATTTTAAATAAAAAAGAATTACATGATAGTCAATCGCGTGTCCGTGTCCATGGTAACCTCCGACTGGCACGACTACTGGGTGGTCATCACGTTTCGACATACTCTGTTCTGAATACGCCACATGGTGGTAATTACCGAAGACGACGGCGATCACCGAAGCGAAACAAATTACCTGTTAACACAATAAATACAATATATAAAATTCCTAAAAAGAAGTAGTATAATTATATAGACTACTAGCTTACCGCCCGCGGCTTCGCCCGCTTTGTCTAAAGCCTAATAAATTATACACTAAAACCTTCCTCTTGAATCACTCTATCTATTAAAAAAAACCGCATCAAAATCCGTTGCGTAGTTTTAAAGATTTAAGCATACAAAGGGACATAGGGAAATAGGGACAGAGAAAGCGACTTTGTTTTATACTATGTAGTGAAGAATATAGAGCTAACAAAAATGCACCAAATATAGCACTAGAAAATGTAGAATTTATGTTCTAATTACCGTTGAAAAGACACAAAAATAGCACCTAAAAAGTATCCAGTTGTTGGTTTATTGAAATATCCGTGCGGATATCTTCTTGAGGGACACGAGAAATAAACAATTTCCGATTTATTTCTAGTCGCACACGGTACAGACGATTGTAAAGATATTTACAGAAATTACACGCCACTATTGTAAAGGAATACATCGAATTATTTAAAGAACCTCCGTTTTTAAGAAGTCGAGTGAATAATGCAGGAGCGTGAGTCGAATCGCGAGCGGATATCTGAAATTAATCTGCTTGCACAAGGCTAAATTAATCTTATATCAAATTACCAATCATTGAGCTCGTTTAAGCATGATAATCTTTGCATTGTTGCATAATATATAGAATCTGCATCTTTTTATTTTTTTTAAATACACTTAATTACTCACATAATCTCGAACGTAAATTTATGTGAACATAATTGCAAATAATTTAGGTTAATTCATATAATTTGAAAATTACAAAGATTTCAGCTTTATAACGTTATTCGTCGTATAACTTTAGACGGATGTCTTAGTGCGGAAAATTATTTTTGTAATATTATTTAGAATATATTTTGTTTCAGAATATTTGTCCCTTATACAACCTATTGTTATTGAAAATCGAGATTATCGTGGGTGGTTTTTGATTTTTCAACACTGGTTTTGTCCGAAGCCTCTTTGCATTTTATATTTTTTACCGGCAATTATTTCATTTTCTTCCAATTGTTACCGTATATTTTCTAAAGCACTGCACATATGATTTATTTGGATTATTAATATAATATTATACTATAGCACTATAGGGCTGAATGCTCACGATCACGTTTTAAAATAATTCTTATCCTTGGCAGGAAATATAAGGGATAATTATCTTAAATCACTGAATAAAATTAATACTGTCAAGATAAAATTAATCACCTTTGTAAACATTTTACACGTATTTGGATCCTTCGTGTATATTGAAAATGAAACTGAGCACATCACATCAGATTTACCAATTTTATACGATAATATAGCAAGGTGAGCATCAAATGAGTGATTTCTCCTAATGATCGTTAAGTGTTTATTACCTTAATGACCAATTATTTCTGCAACATTATAAACCGGGGAAAAGGATCTATTATTCTATATATTCATTATAAACTATTTAGCTCTTATTATTCTAGATCACGATAAGGAAAATAATTTAGGGTTCAAGTGGTTAATAAAAGTAGTCTTATGTGAAAATTTTATATTTTAGTTGCTAATTTATAATCTAGAGTATTATAGGTACGGACTAGGGTTTTCTAATGTTGGTAGGCAGGAGCTTGGTGGGCTTGTCCCTCGCGATGAACGACAGCGTTGAATCTGTAAATATTTTCTTATTAAAAACACATTTTTTCATAAAATTAAGTAAGTTCGTTCGGTAATTGGATCATATTAAGAGAGATTAAATGCATAAGATGAAACATAAAAGTTATACTTTAGTTCAAAATATTGATTGATATTTTATTTTAGGGAGAATTATGGTAAGTATGAACAATTTAAATTCACAGGAGTTTCAATACGTTTATAAAGTAATATTAGCTTAGGTAAAATCAAACGCCTACAAGAAATTGTTATCTTTCATATAACATAGGCGGTTGAATTTGTAACTGCGTTACAGTTTTCTGTTCCTCTAAATTGCTAATAAATACCCAAATATAAATTTTATTTTATGTAAGGTAATTATAGAGATGTTTGAGAATTTTTACAATAAAACTTTTACCTTATCGCTATAAAAAGAATAAAATTAAATACATTACATAAAAATTAAATGAATCTGTTTGACAGATTTTAAAAGTGTCTGGCGCCTGCTCTTTATTTCTAAGAAGCACATGACTTCAATTATAAGAATGGTTAATTTTAACTTGTAAGTCTTTTCCGTGAGTTTCAACTTTTGCCCTTAACTTAGCCCTTTTAGCCCAATGGAATATTTTTGTCTAACGCTTCACTATAGAATGCGTGAAGGTTTTATTCATTGTCAATGTAATAATAGTAAAACATTTACCCATTGTGAGCATCAGCGGTGTATTCAACACGTCTGATGGTGCCGTCAGCCTCATGCAGGCTGTAGGAACCACGGACGACGTCACCTTCGCGGCTCTCCTGTTGGGACTTGAAGTCACCGGTGTGGGGGTCCTGTACTCCGTATTCGTAGGAGTAGTGAGCTGGTGCCTGTGGATAAATATCAGTTATAAAATGCTTTAGATAGGTTTTAAACAAAAGAATACTTAATAGTGGTAAATAATATAGCGGCAAAGTATGAAATTACTGTCCTGATGCTCACTTCAATTTTGGCAATAGAAAAACTTTCTAGTTTCAACAACGGCAATCTTCTACTTTCCGTGTATACCTATCCTTTCTCTTCAGTTACCTTTTATACTAGAACCTTATTTAGAATCTGTTCAGTTCTAAAAAAATCCAAAGATATTCAACTTACACTGTAGTCTTGGTGCACTGGTGCAGCATAATGGGCTACAGGTTGAGCAGCATGAGCGATTATGCTTGGCTGGTGCTGGACGATGTTATGGGAAGATTGCGCATTGCCATAGTATCCATGGTTGTATTGAGCGGCAGCAACGGCCACGGCAGCAGCGAATACGATCACCTAAACAAGAACACTGATTAGTAATTGCTTCCTTTATTATGCACTTATTTGCGTTGGTGAAAAATATATTTTTTACTATACTAATCTTATATGGTACAAACCTTGAAATACATTATGGATTGTTAAGTGGACTCAAAGGATTGTATCTTAATGATGCATATTCGAGATAACTTTAAGCTTTTATACTTTTTTTATTCGGTATGTAGGTACATGTAATAATGAAAGTATGAAGGAACTGGTTCGACATTTTTTTCGATATTGTATTTGAACCTGCAAGTTATATAATAGTATTTACTTGTCTTGCTATCAGGACGTAGGTTATGGAACTTTTAATTATATTCAACATGATCTTATGTAAGTAGGTTTTGGGTTGTCGATGTGGTACGATACAAATTGAAACACTATTATTTTATTAAAATACATTTAATTATGCATTCAGTCATAATGGTGATGATGAGGCACGATGTGATGAACACCGTATTTAACATCAGCGTGGAATCTGAAAGGAAACAAAAGTAGGTATTATAGAACAGAATAAAACATAGTCTTTGTTTCTGTTGCTCATCTACTAGATCTAGATAACCACTGAATAGGTTATTGTGTTCTGTATTGGTTCTTACCCGGTGTGATGGTCCCCGTGGTAGTGCACGGTCCTCTCGGAGCCGTCGGGCTGGTGCAGCGAGTAGACGCCCTTCACCACGTCTCCGTCGCGGTCCTCATGCTGGTGCTTAATGTCACCAGTGTGGTGGTCCTTAACTTTGTATTGAAATTCGTATTTGGGATGAGTCTGTAAGGATATAGAGGTTATTTACATGTGTGCATGTACTAGTAATGAACTATAACCCAATTTATATGAATCGTACGTGATAATCATGATGTCCATATTGGTCTCCGTGGACCACTTCAGGATGTCCATCGTGCTTCAAGAGATGTTGCGATGAAAAGGCATGGCCGTATCCTTGATCATACTGTGCTGCAGCTAAGGCAGCAATAGAAGCGAAGCAAAGGATCTAAAATTTAGAAAATTTATAAATATTTTCTATTGTATAAGTTTCTATTTCAAACTTATATCTTTACAAAATGTCTTTATAATTTTTCGTATTTTTTTTTAAATCTTTTTTTATTTAGGGATTTTTGTCCTAAAGGACGATGACAATCCCATCGTACCTTGTAAATTTTTCGTATTAAAATCTTAGTTATTCATACCTTGAAATACATTGTTAGTGTTGTAGGTATGTATTCACGTTTGTTGTTTGACTGATATAGAAATGTGAAAAATAAAGTTTTTATGTCTAATATCCAAGGAAAAAAATATAAAGCAATAATGATTTCTCTGAAACTAATCTCTGTTTAAACCCATGCATGCATGCTTATGATGAAAGCCAACACATTGTACATACACTTTCGAATTCTTTCAACACATTGTTAAATTAGATATTCCACTTATTTAACGGTTTGGAAGATAAAATAATTTAATTATTAATTTTTTAACTACAAAAATATTATACAATTAAATTACTGATGATATAATAGATATAATATAATTAGATATAATACAAATTAACAGTACACAATACAGGTAATTTTTCCATTATTTACTTTAAATGTTTATTAAATACTGTAATTTCAGAATTACGATGAGCAAATAAAAATTGTTTAGACGGGTCCCCACATTACGGATCGAGCAGCGTCGCGAAGCGGTTGCCGCGCAGCTCGGTCAGTGTGGACACTGGACATGGTTCGGCAGAGGAAAATGTCAACACACATCATTAGGGTGTTTCATTCCTCGCTACTAATCCTCGCAAATTATTGGTGGAAAAGCACCCTAGTCCGCACTCTATGGGGACTATTGCGCTTGTGATGTAAATGTTGCCGTCAATGGTTGAATCTGCTATTTGTTTGAATGACTAGCGCGTTCGTTTACTAAAACGGACGTTACGGACTTTTACTAACAAATTTTGTTTCAGAACAGCCGTATGATCTCAGAGTTTGCACCCTTATAAAAATTTTTTCTTACTCGCGCCGACGCGACGCAAGTAAGTTAATCTATATAAGACTGTTTATCTATATCATTGAACATTGCGATAGACGACATATTATACCAACACACCCAACATTATATTCGCTGAATGGTTGGTGTGACCCTCCTCGGTTATTGCTGTAGCTTTGGCAACTTCAGTCGCAGGCAAATCACTCATTTTGCATTTTACATCAAACGAGCGAATGCTCATTCTAAACCAACTATGCCAAATTCTCTTAGTGTAAACAGACGTAGAGCATTCTTTGGTTGTTCTTAGTGCGTTCGAAAAAAGAGTCAATGTTCTATTACTGAACAACACTGAATACGAAATTTCGTTTACACTATAAGATAAAGAAATAATGCTCTAGCTCTATATTCGTTTGATGTAAATGTACGTTATAAATACTCCTCAACAGTAGGATGAAATAAACTTAATTAAAACGTTAGAATATTTTTTAATTTGTAGCAGCTATAGTCAATAAATAGGTAGGCAACAAACTCTCAAATGCGTATAATTTAATGTTTAAAAATCGAAAAACAAAATTTTTATTTTCGCCATGATGACGAACGACGAACGTACAAAAAAAATATCCACTTGCAAAATACCCAACAAGCTGAAAAAAAAAAACAGGTTTCTTGTCTGTTCCCCTTATTTTACCGGTGTGTGTATTTTGAGATATATCAATATGTGTTCTGCCTCTTTGCCTTCAGCGTATGCTTTATTTTAAATCTTAAGTGTTATAAACTTATCCTTATAATTTAAAAACTTAATTGTACAAAATAGTTCAAAATACACACCGAAATAATTTGTAAAATTCATAGGCTTGTACATGGACTAATCTTATTACTTATTATGTTAATTCATTATAATATGTATTATACAGGGTTACTTGTAAAACACCAGCAACCTCGCAGGACAAGATAGCTAACATCATAAGTAACAACATTTGTTCTACGACTATTAGCATAACGCAACAAATTATTTTTAAATGATTTTTTAAGCTTTTATTGTACTCTCCTAACATTTGTAAGTCTATGTTCTATTCATTATCGAAAGGACGACGCGACGCCCCCTTCCCCCTCTCGTTCGCTTCTTGTTTACGTAATTTTTGGGATGCACGTAGAGTTTATAATATTCAAACGGAAAATTAAATGAATATTTATTTTTGTATGAAAATAAAATCTAACAAATTATCAAAAGTCGTAGAATAAATGTTGTTACTTATGATGTTAGCTATCTTGTCCTGCGAGGTTGCTGGTGTTTTACAAGTAACCCTGTATACCAAAAGGATACACGCCTATGATTAATTACTATAAACCACTAGTAGTTATTTATGTTATTGTTGGACGAAAAAGATTTTTTGTTTCATAAAATTATTTTACGTTTGATTAATTTTATCAAGATGTTAATAAAGTTTAAGTGTGTAAGTGGGTAATAAGAGAACAGCTAATAAGGCTGTAAGTGGGAAATAATGTAAATGGGTACTTTTATAATATATATTTTTAATTATTACAGAACACTTATAACAAATCTTAATTACAATTGTTTTCTAATGGTGATAATGATGAGGATGGTGGGTTTCAAATTTTACATCAGCGTGGAATCTGAAAAGAGGAAAACGCACATTAGATCTTTCTAGAACACTCTATAAAACAAAAACATCGATGTTAGAATTCAATTAAAAATGTATAAGGCGAATCTACACAGAGAGAGCAGTCTTGCTAAGCATTTTCCGCGCGAAGTAGCGCGGTCAGTGTAGAAATGGCCGAGTAAAATGCAGGGGTCTCCGTTTTCCTCGGTCAAGACACTTCAACAGTCAACACTGACCGAGCCGCTTTGTGCAGCAATTTCTTCGCCTAATCACTATAATAAAACTATTGAAAACTATAAATAATAAAGATTCTCACCCGGTGTGATGGTCCCCGTGATAGTGCACGGTCCTCTCGGAGCCGTCGGGCTGGTGCAGCGAGTAGACGCCCTTCACCACGTCTCCGTCGCGGTGCTCATGCTGGTGCTTCATGTCACCAGTGTGGTGATCTTCCACTTTGTATTCAAAATCGTATTTAGGATGAGTCTGTAATTCAAAAACTTTATTAATCTATTTCTCCATACATCCATTTCTTAATAAACTGTGAAATACTGTGAAATTGTAAAAAAGCTATCTATAGTTACATATTTTAAGTAAGAATTTGTACGTACATGGTAATCGTGGTGGCCGTGATGACCATGGACGATCTCTGGCTTGCCATCGTGTTTGTTGAAATGCTGAGATGAGTAAGCATGCCCGTGATCATATTGTGCAGCAGCAATTGCCAAAATTGTCATAAAACACAACACCTGAAATTTTTAAACATGTTTAAATGAATCTTATTGAAGTTCCCAAATACTTGAATGATTTGGTACTTAATTAAAAATTTTCAAAAAAGCAGAAATAAATTCAATATTCTCTAGATTCTAGAAATATGGTTATACCTTGAAGTACATTTTTTATTGTGGTATATTTATAAAATCTGTTAAATTTACTAAGGTTGCGTGTTGACTGATACATGTTAGAAATGAATTGCAACTTTTATAGTTATTTTTCCAAGGAGAACTAACGAAAATCGATTTCACACAAAATAAGAATTTTTTCTGCATACGTTTAGGAATATGTAAGTATAGGGTTAACAAGTCAGTAGGATAGTAAAGTAAAAGTAGGATACATAAGTTATTTCGATGTTCAAAATTTCTCAAAAATTGAAATCATCTCAATTATCATAATATTATGCCAAATTTTTTAATTTAATTAGATAGGTGTCAATGACATGTTTTTGTTGTAAAACACCTATGTTTGAACAATTAATTCAAACTGAATAAAGTAAAATGAATGTGATTCAACCTGTTTTTAAGTTTATAGCATTCTTGGTAAATATTTTAATTATTGAACTGTGTTATATTATGTGTTAGTCCTATTGAGAAGAATATGTCGAACTAGATACTAACCTATTAAAATTTTGAGTAAGTTACCATAAATATTACTCATGCCAACCTATTTTATTAAAAACATCGAAATTAATTAACAGAGACATGAATATGTGCATTGATTATACAACAAAATCTAAGCTTTGTTTTATAAAACCTATATTTTGCATGGATTTTTCACGTACGCAGTTATTTAGTATTAAGGTACTTATTCCTCTTATTTGTAAATAAATATTTGTGTACAAAATATTAAGCATATTTTTCAATTTACCACTACTCCAATCGATGAAGGAGAAAATTGTGGAGAACCGGCATGTCCAAGAATCAAAAGTTCAACGACATGTGTAATTCTAGGAGCCCGCTCTTGGAATGTAGAGTGCCTGAAAGCTCTATGAGGCACTCTACATAACTACATTCCAAGATTTAACATTCCAAGATTCTGTGTCTGGGAGGCAATGAATATTTATGTTTATGAGTATGATCGTCGTCGTTGTCATCAGCCATGGGACTTCCACTGCTGGACAAAGGCTTCAATATAGTAATATTATTTTGTAAGATGACGATGATAATTTTAACGGTGTAAATATGTGCATGATTGTGTGGACGTTATTAGTTTGTTATACTGAGGTTATTTTAAGGAATAATAGGTATATTATGTTTTCTAACTTTTAAGTACAACATAGAAATGCTAATTTTTGTTAAAATAACTTAACATTAAGACTAAATAAATGCATTATAAAATGCAAATTATTATAATAGGAATTGCCTATCGTTTTTCTGACTAAATAAACAGCTTTAATAGGTGTAACGTAAATTGAGTATAACATGCAATATCAGTTTATTAATATTTTAACTAAGATATTTTGTCTTGAGTAATATTTTTAGTGTAACATACAATTTCTACACATGTTGCCGTTTATGCTTATATTATCGAGTGAAATCAACGTTACCTTGATAATATCGCATTGTCTATCAATATAAAACTCTGGAAGTTTACAACCATGCATTAGTTGACTACTGAACTTCCATTGAATATCAGTAAAATATACGATAAAACAAAATGTTCTCAAAGGTATAATACAGAAACAGTGTTCTCATACTTAAACTAAACAAGTTACAAAAATTGTGAATGCATAAATCAAGTACAAAATCATGATATTATATTACAGGTTATGTGCTTAACCACCCTATTCGCCGTGGTTGCCATGGTAGCGGCGCAGTACGGACACGGCTACGGGGAAGCGCACTCATCCCAACACTTCATCAAACACGACGGACATCCTGAAGTCGTTCACGGACACCACGGTCACCATGATTACCATGTAATGTTTCTCAGAATATCTTTGTAGCATTTTTCTACAATATTTTTCGATTACTTACCTATATACATTTTTTTCCATAGACCCATCCCCATTACCAGTTCGACTACAAAGTGGAAGACCACCACACTGGTGACATGAAGCATCAGCATGAGCACCGCGACGGAGACGTGGTGAAGGGCGTCTACTCGCTGCACCAGCCCGACGGCTCTGAGAGGACCGTGCACTACCACGGGGACCATCACACCGGGTGAGAACCTATTATAATACTCGGAAAATCCTTTTTACACTACAAGCCATACCATAAATGTTTATGTATCTAATTTCTTTGTTGTTTTTTTGCAGTTTCCACGCGGATGTGAAATTCGGAACTCATCACTACATTGTCCCTCATAAACATTATTATTGAATATTGTAACAATTCTACCGAATAGCAATAAGTGTTATGTTTGTGTACGTTACTTAATAAATAAAGGCATTATCAAAGTTTGAGTTTTTCTTTCAATTTAGTACTTCTTAAGATCCTTGATGTTTTAATAACCACCAACGTTATAAATGATCACTACAACATTGTCTGTTATTGAACGAATTAAAAAAAATACTTGGTGATATTATTACTGCTGTCCTGTCCTAACTTTAACTTTAAATTTAAAATAAATATTTCAGATAGTACCTATTTTCATAAGAAGTTCTTGTTCCTATACTGTCCTTCTTAATAAATTAATAAGAGTACAGTGGGATTTTATAGTTGAATTTTGTATTCAGTTGAGTAGTAAGAAGGCACGCACCTCAATCAACATTTAGTTAATTACTTAAATGGGAAAGCACATTTATTTTTAACAATATTTGTCAATTTACACATGGTGCGTTACAGCATCTCAGAAGTCAGAATGAATTCATGTACATAACCTTGATTATTTTCAATGCGTTATCTTATTTAATTGATTTTATAATAATCAATTATAGTAAGGGAAAGCACATAAATCACGTATGTGCATAAGCTCTTATACAAATGAAATTGAAATGAAATGGACACCCAAACTATTGGACTCTTGACTCATTCATATTCACGTGTAGCGTGTGAATAGGTGATTTAAATAAAAATTATTTTGAATGGCAACAACGCACGCTTGTTGGGCGAGAGAATATAGTAATTTGTATATTAAACTAGCAACCCTCCCCGGCTTCACAAATCACACTAGTGCAACGCTGACATCTATGTCCCTACATTTGAAATATCTATGGAAATATTAATTTTAATTTAAAAAAAAAACATGATTTAAGAGCCAGATTGATCTCCATTAAATGGACAATATATTTAAGGTACATCATTTTTTAAATAAGCCATTTTTTCCCGTAATATGTGAGAGTAGAGTCCCATATCCCCTATTGGGGTATGGGGCAGATGCATTATGCACACATCTGTTTCACTGATCGATTTTTATTTTGTGACAAGGAGGTGATCAGCCTACGGTCCTGCCAGACCGAGAATTTTTTTTCATCTAAGCATAATATATTTAAATGTATGCACTCATATTAAGTACCCGATACATTACAGTTTGTACAGTACAGTTTGATGATACTTCTTTGCTGATAGTGGAGAAGTTAGATTTAATAGAACTACTTAATACTACTGTTATTGCAGTCAGCATATTGGGCGATGGAATCATTGGCGATAAAATGAAGATGATGTTGTTGATAGGAAAAAACAAAACAAAAAAGGAAATCAACAACCGGCCTGAATGGCTAGTTTTAGGAAAGGCCTATGCCCATTAGTCGACAGAAATAAGCTGAATGAATGAATGAATGAATGAAAAATTCTTTATTGTACACCATAATTATAGGACAATTTAAAACACATAATAACTTAATTAACAATGTACAGAGGGCGGCCTTATCGCTGACAGCGATCTCTGCCAGGCAACCCAATCGACTAGGACAAATGCTGAGTATGGTGGACAGTGGTGCATAATAAATTAAAAATTAAAGATTTTATTATAATAATATTATGTACTACAAATATAAACATTCCTCATGGCTTATACATATATTAATAAACATTTATATATACTAATAAATACATATATGTAAACAGATATCGTGGATAAATAAAATAAATACATAATAATATATACATACATATAATAAATACACACATAAATACAATGTACATACATACGTATACATATGAGCACGTAAGTAGCAAAACTAACAGCGAGCTTGAGACAGTGTTAAATAATGTGTTTTAACTTTATTTTTGAAAATGAAAATCGATTCAGCACGTCTTATCTCTTCGGGTAACGAATTCCAGAGATTAATGGCAGTGATAGTAAAGGAGGAGTGGAAGAAATTAGTCCGGTGAGGAGGAATGCTTAAAGTTAGAAGATTAGAGGAACGGAGAGTGACACCATGTTCGTTCAGATATTTAAAATTTTCTTTAAGATAGGAGGGAGTCTTAGGATCAAATAAAACACCGTACAATAAATGCAGCATGTGAGCGTACCGACGGAAGCGGATAGGGAGCCATTTGAGTTTATTACGGAATTTGGAAACATGATCGTATTTGCGGAGACCAAATACAAATCGAATACAGAGATTTTGGAGGCGATCTAGAGAATCGAGCTGTAACTCGGTTAAATCGGGATAGCAGGAGTCGGCGTAATCAAGGATAGGGAAGAGAAGGGTCTCTGCAAGCGAGATCCTAGTGGGGATAGGCAAGAAATTGCGTAATCTGCGTATCGAGCCTGCAGCTCCGAACAACTTCTTACGGACCATTTCCAGCTGGACCTTCCAATTCATGTTACTGTCAAAGTAAATACCAAGGTTCTTGACAGAGGTACTAAAGGGAATCAAGGTTCCATCCAGACTAATACTCGGTAAGGTGTTCCAGTCGATCTTAGCTGTCAATTTAGAGCTCCCAATTATAATCGTTTGTGTTTTAACGGGGTTAACCAACAGACCGAAGTTTTTAGACCACTGATTGATATTGGCCAGGTTGGTGTTAGTCTGTTCAATAGCTTCTGGAAGTAGGGGAAGTGAAGCGTGAGTATAAATCTGCAAATCGTCTGCATACATATGGTAGGGAGAAGATAAATTGTCTGAGATAGAGTTGATAAAGATAGAAAATAGGATTGGAGACAACACGCTACCTTGAGGGACGCCAACAGTGATATTACACCACGAAGACAAGTGGTCATCAATTTTGATCCTCTGTCGACGTCCATGGAGATAGCTCCGAAACCAGTCAATTACTGCTGGAGATATGTTAAGAGAACCAAGCAAACTCAGTAATATGTCGTGATCGACGGTATTAAATGCGTTGCTGAAATCTAACAACGTGAGTACAGTGAGTTGCTTGTCATCCATTGCAGAACGAATATCATCAGTAATTTTAATTAGAGCAGAGGTCGTGCTATGACCAGGACGGAAACCGGATTGAAATGGATTAAACAAGTCATGTTTATTCAAGAATAAACATAATTGTTGTTGGACAAGACGTTCGAGGACTTTGGAAAGGAAGGGTAGGACACAGATAGGACGAAAATCGGAGAACAGAGATGGATTGACTTTTTTGGGGAGAGGAATAACAAAAGCCTCTTTCCAGGACATAGGAAACTCATGAGAGGATAAGGACATGTTGAAAATATGAGTTAAGACAGGAGCTATTATATCTAGGATGGGGATTATCATGTCACGACCAATGCTGTCATTACCGACGGCTTTCGATGAAATAGACGAAATGTTCTTCTTAACATCACAGACAGAAAATTGTTTAATGAAAAACGGTGGGAAATTTGGAGTTGGTTTACTAGAAAGATGATTTAAAGTACGGTTCTTAATATTTGAATCCAGAACAAAAGAAGTATTTGAGAAATGAGAGTTTAATGAATCGACATTGAGGTTAACCGGTAGAGAATTATGGGATATCTTGCCAACTCCAAGGGATTTAAGAAATTTCCATACCTTTTTTGGATCGCCGTTTTCGATCGTTTTTTGAATGTAGCGTTGTTGTGCATCCCTACACATAGTATTGCAGCGATTGCGGATAGATTTGAATTTCTCCCTGTTGCTAGTTGAGTTGTCAAGGTAGGAAAGTTCTGACTGTAGGAAAGTTCAATGAAACGGTTTATTTTGTGAATTTTGTCTCTACATTTTATATGTATACCTATCAAGACAGTAAAATCCGAAAAAAGCGATTTTTATTGAACAGAAAAGGTAAAGGTAACATGAAGTCAATATGTCTATATTATTATATCAAGATAGCAAGAAATCATCTATTAGCATTTATCGTTTTGAAAAAACTTTTCTACTCGAGCTAGATCGGTTTATTATTTTTATTCCTAACTCCCGCCCTGAGACCCTCAAGGAAGAGGAGGTTTGGAATCCCTATTAACAAATACTGTGTTATCTAAGCACCTTACTTATGATAGTGACTGAATGTATTGTAGGCCAGTGGAAATTAACATTAAATTCGCAAAGCACGATGTAGTTCTGAATTTTTGGTATGTTGTTTGGATCAGTTAGGGTGATGTAAATCCCAATTTGCAACTTCGAAAAAGTTGTGCTCGCTGCGCACCACGTGATAAACTGCGAAAATTTTGGACTTTTTTCACTTTTTGCTCTAAAAGTCATAAACTATGCGTTTCCG